>JABASM010000083.1:942-36846 GCA_019776545.1 Brachystomella parvula
GGGGGGGGGGGGGAGGTGTCTCTTTCACTTTCCTAGGAAACGTCAGGCCTAAAATTGTCTGGCGCTGCCTCAGAAATAAATGAGAAGTGGCAGGCACCAGTACCAGGAAAGGGTCAGGGAAATTTTTCAGGTAGATCACCAAAGCTATAGCGATAATTCTGAGAATCCAGATTTATTTTGGCAGCATTTTTGAAGGTAATATTAGATAAAGTTCGGAACTCTTGAGTTGTAAATTGAATTTGAGCAGAGGCATTAATGAAGCTAACCTTCCAGCACGGAACGAAAGTAAATGAGAAGCAATAACTTAATTTAAGTAAAATTCGTCTGTGAATGGAAATCAAAATTTGATTTCTTATTTTGGCAGAGAAAGGGAGAAAACTAATCTCAGCAGAATTTAAGAGTGCGTGATGAGAATTAGAGTTCTCCCATTAAATTAACTTCCCAACTTTCTCCGTCTATCCCATCCACTTTTTCATTCGGATTTTATCCCAGTCTCAATCAATCTCAAACATAAACATGAAAAAAATGTATCTCCAATTTCCTATAAATTGGCTCTCTTAAAAAGATTAAAGTAACTTCTCTGATAGCACGGAGTTACTAATCGGGCCCTGGTTAAGCTATCTGCAAGTTCCAGCCTCCGAAAAAGTTTTAAAAATAGTATTCATTATAGTAGTTTCTCCAATATTTCCTAACCTAAAACCGTTGTCTTCTGAATTCTTTGTGAAAAAAATTGGGCTTGACATCCCCTGCTCCTTCCGAGATGGAACCCCCAGGACCCATACATTCACTCTTGCTTTCTCTCCTTCCACTCCACTTACTGCGGTTCCCAAAGTGAAGATGACGAAAACTGAAAGGGGAGAAAAAGAAAAAAAAAAGAAGTTGGGCATCAGAAAAGAAAACGCAAATCCCACCTGGTATTTTCTTCCATCTCTGCTTAATCAAAAGAAAGCGATTAGAAGTCAACATCATTTTTTCCACTTCTACTTCTTAGCTCCGACAAAGTCCCCACCACCACGTCTCCCCCATTTCTCTCACTTCGAGCTTTAATGATGTCAAGCCTTTTCAGTTTCTTCCACGACCAAAATTATTAAAATTAGGAAAACTTAGAATAAAATAGGGAGCAAAACTCATTAGAGGATAATTTTCTTTTTCCTCCTCCATAAAGTGGATGATAAGTAGAAGTGATAGGCAGAACCGCCTTCATGTCAACTGCCCTGAACGTTCTTGAGAGAAACTGAAGAGTCTACTATACGAAACGACTCCCCTATCCCTCCAAGTAAATTGAAGTTATTTTGGGGTCGAATGTTTCCATGTCACGCCAAGTGCCCCATTAAATTTCTCTTCTCAATTAAAGTGGATTCATAAATAGTTGAGACAATTAAACTACTGTCGAAGATAAATGTTCTCCATGTCCCACCAACCCAGCTCAACATCATTTTCTCTTTTCCAACTTACTAGTACACACTTGTTCTTCTCTGATCACGCTCCCACGATCATTCATTCACTCGATTCTGAAGCATAGGAGAAGAGAAAGAAAGAAAAATTTATTAGAGGGAAAGGTGAAAGCTCATTTGGAGGACTTCATTGAAAAAAAGGGAAAATGGCCGGGAAGATGATGTGGTGAAAGGAATCAAATTTAATTTACTCTATATTTTATAGGAGGAGAGAGCGGGAAGCCCTAATGACAGGCAGATTCTCGTCCCAAAGCACTCCTAAATCTTTTATTGTTTACAGGAAGCTCATAATTTTTAAGGTTTCCTGTGTTCCCTCTGAATACTAAATGAAAAAGGAAAAAGTCAGAAGCTAGCTTTTATCAAAGCTTTGTCGGGTGAAGGAGAGCAAAAGTTTTTTCTTCCAATCCCAGAGCAAAACACAGGATGTTTTACTTCCTAAGCTGATGCTAATGGAGTGATGCTACAGGGTGGTTATAATTACTTAGAACCGGAGAAAGTTTTCTTATGAGAGTTGCAATGAGTTGAGAGAAAAGCGGTTCTAAGTAATTATAACCACCCTGTACTACTGTAATAAACTGCGTGAACGAGAGGTAACGGTTCATCTCACCTGCAGTCCAGATTTGCAAAGTTTTCTTCTTCCCCGACTTTCACTTCAGTTACAGAAAGTTAGCACCGTTTACAAGAGACCCTTAGTGGAAGCCGGAGCGTCGGAGGTAAAACCTTAAATTTTTTTATCAGTCAAGGAAAACTTGAATATTCATCTATAGTTAAAATTTTGATTTGGAGAACTGGATGCTTTTTCACTCCTGTCAGTCTCCCATTTGAGGACAAAAATGATTTGTATGTTTAAGGAAGGGAAATATTACATTGTTCCTGAGTGGAGATGCGGTGGGTTCTCTTCCTTTCCGTCCCAACCCCAGACTCAAACTAAAAGTGCGGTGAGGGCGAGAGGAAAAAGTAAGGGAGAAAGCCGAAGAAAATCAATGTCTACATTTGAGACATTTTGGGGAAGAGAGCATGAGAGCGAGAGAGAAGCGTAAGAGACAAGAGAAGCATTTAGAAGAGAGCTTTACCTTCTGCTCGCTCCTACCTTGCTTCCTCCTGGCATTGACGTCAGGAAGGCTCTAGTTCTTTACCTTTTAACGTATACTACTAGTGTACAATGAAGGACCCATTTTCTCTCCCTAATACTTTCACTTCCACTGTTAAATGTGGAGACATTGTCTCCGAAGGGCGTCTCTCCTTCTCCCTCTCTGTTTTTATCCTACAGTTATGATCATGTTCAATCGGAAGACTTTTCTCAAAGTTTAACTGCCGGAGGCTCGAAATTCGATTGCCTTACACTTTGGTATATGCTCTCGAATTTTCAAGTACATCCTCTCCTTGGAGATGTGGTTAGCTCATGTAATGAGCTCTTTCTTCAACCTTCCCTTTGATTTAATATTCATTTTCTACCTTAGAATACGATGCTATAGACTGTTTCAAAGAGTTTACCTGTGGTTTAAATTAAACTTGGGCATGGGTTTGCATTTTAAACCTTGAAAACTTTCTTTCTGCTTTTTCTCCAGAGAAAATCTTTGTTTTTGGAGGAAGGCTTTGGATAGTTTAAATGAACATGGGACTTGCCGAAGGTGACACGTGAAAATCCCCAAAGCAAAAATCCCCAACATGTGAAGATTCTCACCATGTGAAAATTCTCACCATGTGGATTTCCCTAATTTCTGGAAATCAAAAATTTGAAAATTACAAGTTTGCAGGGGCTGCACCGCTGAGTTGTTATGCTAGGTTGTTAGGATAGGATTGGCCTGTCATTCAGGAAATTTAGTTTAGTCAGAATTTTAGTTTAAAATAGAATTTAAACTTTTCAATCAATCAATCGTCAGTTAATTGATATGACCATGGACCCAATCAACAGTGAACTTAAAGTTTTAGTTGCGGAATTTTCATGGATTTTTGTCTTGCTATGCAAAGGTGAAACTGGACGGTAAAAAGCATGACGTCCTTCAAATCAAAAGTCCCTGCAAACTTGTAATTTTCGAATTGGGGATTTCCGAAAATTGCGGGTTTTCACATTGAAGATTTTCACATGGTGGGGATTTTCACATTGGAGATTTTTACATTAGAGATTTTGTTTTGGTGTTTTTCACATGGAACCGTTGCCGAATGACTTTCTGCGACTCACATAGCTTCGCAGTATTCTCCATCAAAACCCATGTTTCATAATAAAAAATCCAAGCAAATGGCAAAGCTGTTGTGACAAGGTGGAGCAAATTAAAACAGTGGACCTCTAAAGCAGGACTTTTTACTGATCCAAGAAAAAAAGAGAGATTCCAACTCAATGTTTCTCAACTGGAAATTTCAATGCATTAAATAATAGCATTCCGGGTAATTTGTTTTCTCTCCGAGAAAAAGTTAGAGCTATGGCATTAAAAGGAGGTTCAATTATCAGCTTTGGTCCTTGGCGTTGTTGTCACAGGCTGAATAAATACTGAATGAAAATTAGAGCTGATGTTTTCCCTTAAAGAAACTTTTGAACGTGGATTCGTGCTTAAATACTTTCTAAACTTTACTGTATCATAAGTTCCGACAAGCGTCGCTTCGCGAGTCAGACTTGAATCAGCTAGGAGTGAAAGTGTGAGCGGTGCCTTTAAGATGACTCTCCCTTACTTTCACCAAAAGATAAAAGTTCCGACGATAGCCCAGTCGGTCGTATCTGGTGACAAGCAGGTTGAACTTGGGAAAAGGGAGAGGAATCCTTTCATTACGCCGTCGCCATCCCTATCGAAACCATTCCGAACTTTCTCTTTCACTCAGTCTCACTTCTATTGCTCCAGGAGAAAGAAGCTACCCGGTCCAGTTCTTCCTCTTGACATTTTACTACAGAAGTAAAGGAAATTGAATTCAAAGACCGTTCCAGTTCTATCATCAAGTGCAGAGTGTGAGGTAGATGTCCGACATCGATCTCAAAGTTTTTGTTTTCCCTTAGCATCAACTTAAGAGTGAAAGGGAAAGTCTCCTCTTTTATTGCACAAGTTTATAAGAAATTGTAGGGGAGTTGTTAGTTGGAGCAGCAGCTTGGAGAGAGAAAGGTAAATATCAATACTATTTTCTCCTTAAATAAAGCTAGAAAGTAATTTTCACTGCTTCTCTCAACCGCGTCGCTTTCCAACTCAGGTTTCTCCTGGATCTGAGCATATAAATCGCATGCATGTCCAGAGTCTCCTATTCGTTTCCTTCCTCCAATCAAAGCAAATTGGTTCGGTAGGGTTGTTAAACACGAGAACCGAACTTTCTTCCTTCAGCTCCTGGACTGTCTTGATTGTAGACGTGTTTGGACAGTAAAAGGGTAGGACTACGTGTGAAGCGGACGAACGGAGAAAACTCTGATTCAACTTTCATTCCCAGAAGTAATTTTGGTGAAATCTTAAGAGGAGAACGTCTCAAGAGCCCATTACTCACACACTAGTTTTTTTGAGTCCTGATCCTAACTTTCACTCTGGTGAAAGCTCTGAGAGACTCATTGAATTGAAGAATTCCTTTGAAATGAGAGGAACTCCTTCAGAAAAATGGAGAAAAATACGGTCCTTATTTCTCAAGTTTCCTAGGGCTTAGATGTCGCCTTCATTTTTATTGTTTACCTTTCTCTCCTCCTTGGCGTCCTTAATGATGACAAATTGTTTTGGTGGTTGGTTGGTAGTGGTTAAGGGGTGAAGCATAAATTGCTAAGAATTAGACACGGATCCTTCTACTAACATCAGCTTCAGGAATTCATGGGATCCATTATGAGGGAGGGAAGAGGGTGAATAAATATCATACCCCTAAACTTTAATCTTGCGTTGACACTTGGTCAAGTGAGGCTGAGAAGTCTTGATAAATTCATAATAGCCCTACCATCACCTCTTCTGTTACTGATCTCTTGTTTCTGCCTTCCATGAACTACTTCCTTGATTGATTCAATAACAACTCATTTCTCTTCAATTATCTACCAGCATCACAGTCTCCTTTTGAAGATTTTGGCTTCTTTGTGGTTGGGATTCAGTCAAGTTTTGTAAGAGTAAGGACTCTGGCAGGGTGGAGCACGAACTCTGGAAAGGATTTCGGCAGAGAGTCCATTTCAAGGTATGTCAAATTATTAGCTTTACTATGACAATTTTTCGGTCTCTCAGATCACTGTCAAGTAAATAGACGTTTCAAATGAGACCTTCCCTTCTTGTATCCTTTTTCTGGTGATGACATCGAGCCCAAGCCCTTCTCTCTTTCCTCTCGCTTGTTTACCTAGTGTCAACCCAGCCCTGCCTGAGTCAATGATTAAATGGAAGGTCACGAAGAGGAAACTGGATAATAGAGAAATTTAATCCTGGAGGACACGTCATCCTTTTCACCTTCTTTTTCAAAAAGAAACATTTTTCCTTAGAATAATACGAACATTATGTTGAGATATTTTTTTTTAATCTGTCTGAGCACGTTTCGCACCTACTATTGATTCTAATTTCTAATTTGAGAGTAATTCCGGTTGAAAGTGAGATTTTGACTCCCTAATTCTTAATTGTTCTCTGATCCTTGAGGAGGGGTGGCTATAGTTAGGAGACTCATTAGCTTAATTGCCCACTTCATTGGAATTCAGTCTTCAGAGTCTTATTTCTTGGCTCGATCTTTTCCTGTAGTCTTCCAAAAGTGACTCGGTGTAAGGGGTTCCTGGAGAAAGTTCATCACCGTATACATTTTCCTTTCTCGTAGTTTTCGTGGTGGTGCGTGTGTATAGTAGTAGGGTTGTTTCCGGGATTTTTTTCTGGATCGATAGAGGAGGGAGTCTTCAGAGCTCCATGACTCAACCATCTTACTCAATGGAGCAGTGGCACTCCGCTGGCTGAAGACAGATACCAAGTCCCGTACTAGGGAAATCTCTTATGAAAACAGCTTGATCCTCATTTCACTGAGATGAGATCAACGCGGAAATGTTCTCTGGTCTCAGGTATCCGTAATAGCATAGTGAAATTCATTCAGGAAAAATTCTTCTCAAAATTAGAAAACTTTTTTTTTGTCTCTGCCTCATAACAATTGGATTTAATTTTATCATTTCCTCAAATGGTGGGGGAGATGATGGAGATGAGAAGTTTTTCTCGCCACCTTCCCGTTACGTTATGATAAAAAAAAGTGCTCCGGGATTGGGAGTTGAGAAAACACACCTTTCTTCTGCTTCCCAGGTGTGTTCTTGATCCCATTGTTGTTATTATTTAGTGTAGATGAAGGGAAGAATGGCCCCAGGTTCGTCCTGTCGTTCCTTTTCTATATACTACTGCAGAAACCCGAATTTCTTATATATGTAGTTCTGGCTCCGCGTCCCAAGAGACCAGCTGGCTGGTGCTCACCCCTCTCCGTGGATTTTGGCTTGGATACCCGGGTAGAAAGGGGAAAAAAAAATCTTCACACTTTAGACAGACACAGTCAAGTGTTAGGAAGGAGAGAGGAGACATGAGGTATCATGTGGCCTTTGAATCCTAATCTGAAAAGTTATCACAGTTCCTGGCTTTAACTATAATTTCCTGCTTTTACTGATAAGTGCTGGTGGGGGTTGTGGTAAAGTGTGAGTGGAAACCCTGCTTTTTTGGGGGGATGAAAGGTGGGAGCGGGGCGTTAATAGTTGAAGGGTCCATGGGCCCTCCGAGGGTCCCACAACTGATCGAGTCGGAAGATGAAGCATCAGAACCACAATCTAAAATTGCCAATTCCTATGCCAGAGCCTTCGCCAAGCAAAACATCCATTTTGAGAAAGGTTAAGAGCAAAATATTATTCTAATGCTAAAAATTGGATCCAAATCAAAGGTGGTAGCTCTGTTTTTGCTAGGTTTTTGTGATTTAATTCTTATGGATGAATAAGGGTCTTGTTTGTGCCGGTGTCCTTGGGTTTAGTCGGTGAGTCTAATTGGAAGATCTTGAGCCAATGGGAATCCCTCCAGAGAAAAACTAGATTTATAGGACAGTCGGATGGCTTTCATTTGTTGAGAATCCGTGGGCGGATGAAGGTTTCTGCCTGCTACTTTGAGCCAGGGAATGTTCCGGCATCTGCCAAATAATTTACCTGAACATCGGATTTGCAATTTCATAAACCCTTATCCACCCTTCCTTACCCTATTTGGTAATGCGATGTTTATGAATCATGAATGTAATGTAGCCCATAATTTACTTTTTCTTTTAAGAGAAAATCCGAGTCTTGATTACATTGAGATTAAGAAGAATGAAAGCGCTGAAATGAAATTCCAGCTCCTTCTCTTATGACTACTTAGATAACATGAGGTTCCCCTCTCCAGAGAACTAATAATTAGAAAGAACGCTATTGGGATATAAATGAGCTCAGAGTAAAACAAAAACGTTTATTTTTTTATTTTTTCAGCCATCCAGTCACTGGATGCATTGAACGACCAGATCATCGCATTTGTCTTCTCACCCAACACTGAGGCTCTTCATCTTTCCAAGGCTGACAGCCTGAAAAATGGAGATGCTCTGGAAGACCCTGTCAAAGCTGCCATTAACCTCATGAGGAAGCTGCTACTCGTAAGGAGCTACATTGAATTTATTTTTCCTAGGAGAGCAATTTACAAATTAATTTTGGTAAAGGACGCCCAGGGAAAGTTTCGAAAGATGGTTGAAGAGAATAAGGCACTTGGAGGAAGACTGGACAGTGATCTCACAACAGCCAATCAGCAGATGGCCCTCCTTCGGGCAGAACTCACAGACACGAGTAGAAGAATTTCTCAAATGAATTCCCCACCCTCGACACCCTCAACCCCCAGTCATAGGGACATCCCCACTCCGAACGGACACTCTGAAAATAGGAACTCACTTCCTAACGGGCTTCCAACCAATAATGGACATCCAGGTAAAGACTCGAAAATGCTGATTATTCAGTTTCAGTTCGATTCACTCTAATTTTTGCATTTTAGAGGAAAACGATAGTGGGAAGGATATTGACAGTTTGTCTCTGGAGGAACTGCGTACCGAGTATCAGAAAATGCGTTTGGAGAATCGCTCTTTGAAAGAAGTTCAAAATTCTCATGCAAATACTGACCTCCTTCATGCTAAGGAAGCTCTCTCCGGTAAGTCAAAATAAAAATGTTGCAGGTCCAGGTAGAGTTTCTTCTTCATATAACTTTTTCCTACACTTCTAGCACTGAAAGGGGACCGGAAGAGGCTCAAGGCTGAAAAGTTTGAACTTTTGAACCAGATGAAGGAGCTCTACGCAACGCTAGAAGAAAAAGAAAAGGAGCTGCGAGATTTTATTAGGAACTATGAGCAGGTGAGTAGCAAATACTTTCCATATTTTTCCAAGATTTCTGTCAAATGGGTGTTCTTGTTTATTTTCAGCGAATGCGAGAAAGTGAAGCAACCCAACTTCGTCTGGTAAACGAACGAGATGAGGCGGAGAGAGAACGATGGACGATCCTAAGACATGCCCGTGATGAGGCCGAGCGCGGTCTCTCATTGGCTACTCAGCTCAATCTTCGGGAAACTCAAGTCCAACAGCTTCAAGAAGAATTACATGAGGTCAGTAGTTTTGTATTTCATGTTCTCATTATTCTTGGACTGCTTTTACCGACAATTTTTTCAGGCAAAGCGTCAGCTATCACAGTACGGGATTTATGCTGAGCCTGAGCGATCTACGAGCAGTACAAATGCAACCTCTCATTACTCAATCGGTTCCTCCCTAACGGCAACCTATGCTACATTGGGTGACTCTCGGAGTTCAGCAGACTCCGGTGTCAGACTAAGTTCTGATAGAGACTCATCAGCCAACCACGGAGGAGGGCCTTCAGGTGTTTCCGGGGGAGGAAATTTATCAGACTCTCCAAATGAAGGTAAAGAATCTCAAGTTTACACCTGACGCAATTATATTTATAATGTGTTTAAAGGGGTGAGCCTTGATCTGGGGGATGGTTCAGGAGCAGAGGACTCGATGTCAGTCATTTCCACTGCCACTCTTCCTCAACTTTTTGCAACGCCCCGCGATAGTCCTGGACCAATCACCTTCGCCTCACTCACTCGGTCTCTCGATGCAGGAAGTTTGTCTAGGTCTGCAGAGCAACTACTAGCAGCAGAAGCAGCGGAGGCACGAAGAAAAAGTGGGCGAAGGGGCGGTGGAGGAGCTTCAATTAGTCGAGGAGTAGGGGGTGCCAAAGGGGCTTGGGGTAGCATTTCTCGCGTATTCGCACGTAATAAGCAGCACAGGCGGACGCTGGACCCTTCAGTTTACGACAGTAACTCGAATTCAAATATTTTTTTTGAATATGGGTTCAAAAGCACTTCCAACTCCTCGTTTTCCATTTTATTCTTCATAGGTATGCATGGAGGACAGCGTTCAAGTTGGTCCCCGCAGAGTTCTCTGCCCCAAAGTCCGCTCACTGAACAGGAGAGTTACGCAGACAAGCTTCGAGCCTTGGAGGAAGCAGCAACACTCCCAATGGAGCTCTGGAGGGCTGGAATGGTACAAGCATGGATTGAAGTCTCACTAGGAATGCCTCAATACGGAAGTCGCTGTGGAGATAATGTGAAGAGCGGAAAAGTCCTCCTTGAGCTTTCTGATGCTGACCTTGAGTCAGAGCTCGGAATCGCTCACCCCCTTCACAGAAAGAAACTCCGCCTTGCCATTGAAGAACATCGGAATCCTGCACTTGTCCGCTTTCCATGCATTGTAGAGCTTTCCCACGTTTGGGTGAGCTCTGAATGGCTTCCGGACATCGGCCTACCACAGGTATACAAGAGTAATCATGGAAATAATCGGAGGGCAGCTCTCACTGTAATTTTTTTTTGCTTTTCCAGTACGCTGAGAATTTTGCTGGGGGTTTAGTAGACGCCAGGCTGCTGGACCATTTAAGCAAAAAAGATTTAGAAAAATATTTGGGAGTAACCAGGAAATTCCATCTAGCGGCCATTGCCCATGGGGTTCATCTGCTTCGAATGGTTGCCTATGATCGTCAGGTAGATCATGAAGCATTTTTCTCAAGGTTTAACTGATTCAAATTCGTATAAACTTTTGTAGCATCTGGCCGAGAGACGACGTCAATGCGAAGGGGATCCTCTGGTTTGGACTAATCATCACTTTCTCCAGTGGGCAAGGTCAATTGACCTTAATGAATACGCAGAAAACCTGAAGGGCAGCGGAGTGCACGGGGCCTTTGCAGTGCTCGAACCTTCATTTAATGGGGACACCCTGGCCTCTGCCATGGGAATCCCACCCTCAAAGCAAATCATTAGAAGACACCTCGCAACAGAATTAGATGCTATACTACTGCCTGCAAGGTACGTCCCAGTTATTTCAACCAATTTCAGAGAAATTGATTTGGGGTTTAATTGGGGGAAATTCATTAGGGCAAAAATCACACAGCAATATAGAGTCACAAAATCAAGGTACTCGACACTGGAGAAAAACCGTGGAGATTCTCTAGGAAGATCAGCCGTACCTCCAGCCATTGGGAACGAGAACTTCAGACGGAGTACGGATGACAGCAGGAGGAAGACAAGTCTCCGGGTAAGCCAAAATAATTTGGGGGTTGGACAGAATTAAAATACAGGGGAATGAACCTTTACTAACTCCTCAACTTTGGCAATTTTCTTTGTGCTGCCGTGGGGGTGTTGGATCACGCAGGCCTACAGTCATCTGTTTGCAAAGGTCGGCCATTATGACTAGTATAACTTAATTGCTTCAATTATCTAAAAAACGACTTTCACTCGCCTCCATTTTTATGAAATAAACGAAAAGCAGCTTCCGTGAGAGTTTGCAGCACTGTTGTTTTGTACTCTGCATTTACTTTGCCCAATACTCCACCTTTCTTCTCCGCTTCCGCTGACTCACTTATAACAAAATTCTATTTTTTCTCAATTAAATTATTATTAGTTTTCCACCTGGAGGAGCTCACAGGTAAATTCAGTTTTTTACCAGAATATTTGGGTGGGGATCGGAAGTAGTGGGTTAAATAAAAAAAATTTCTATTGTCACGCAGGGAAGCCTAAGCCGAGCCTTGGGACTGAAAATCAAGCAGGACCTTCAGACGCAGCGAGCTGAAGAATTTCTACGCCCACCGCCCCTCCCACCTGGCCTTCCTGGAAAATTTCAACACTACACTAATCAAGGGAGCACGACCCAATCTCTCAATGGGGACGTCTCCTCTCCGCTTCACTATTCCTACCATCATCCCCGCCCCCAGTCCGTTATGACACTTGGATCAAAAGGAACTCAGGATGAGAGGGAGGAAGAAGTGGAGAGTCCTTCAATGAGCACAAACAGCGAAGACACTTCCAGATCAGAAACAAGTCGAGAGGCCAAGACCCCTCATCAGGAATTCAACAATCAAATCCCAGGGATGGTCAACAATGCCAAGAAACACCGACGGACTACATCCATTAGTGGCTCATCAGCGGAACCAATCATTGCTCATCTCCCTGTCCACACGCCTGTCTAATAATAGCTAATTTGGAATTATTATATAACTTTAATTATGACTAATAATTATTCATATCAAAAGACTTTTGCCTTGGGGCTTAAAAAATGTAAATAAATAAAAAGTCAGTCTACTTCCTAACTCCCCTTATAACTACAAATCGGTACAGGAGTGAGTTAATCCTTACGCATTGCTAGCATGTGATTGACGTCCCAACAGATTTGTCTCAGGTGGTCTATTGTCTCTTTTAAATGTCGGTTTTTCTGGGTCACTTGCTAGAAATTGAAAAGTAAATTAAGACTTTGCTGGAAGCTTATACATGGCTAATGTGTTTACAGCTTACTTCGACGACTTCATGATACTCTTCCATCGCTAACCGATACGCCTCTGTGTTTTTCCTATCTTCTAACTCAATGTTCTCCATTGCTCCTTCGCCATCAGGCCTCTGGTATGGGATCAAGCTCTGTGGGAAAAGTCAAAAGTCAGACATGGCTTCTATGCTTCAGTTACCAACAAAGTGAGAAAGACCTGAACATCGATCTCCATTGTCTCCGAACTAGGAAAAAGTTCTTCCATTTTCTCATAAATTATTCGAAGTCTCTTCACAAGACCTTTGACTGCTCTAAGCATTTCATGAAGCTTCTGCTTCCGATCTACTTGTGGAAACTGTTTCCCATCTGGAGGCTGGGTGGCCTTAAGGCAACCAAACATCTCGTTCGTTTTATTCACCAGCTCTTGAATAGTCTCTTGCCCCAGACGACAAAAGGACGCCACGTTAATTTCTTTCTGCGGAGCATTTGATGGAGGTTGAGACTGTTGCTGTTGCTGCTGAGCCGGCCCTGGTATAGAGGAATTAGCTGGTGCCAACACTTCGTTCCCTTGAGCCTGTCCTCCTCCAGCTGGCGCTGGAGAATTCTGTTGAGGGACATAAGGTTGCTGTTGTAGTCCCATTTGGCCGTAACCCATGTTCTGCATCGGAACTGTACCCATCTAAAGTTGAACAAAAGATACTAATACTATTACACGTTCCGAAAGTTTCTGCAATATAAATTGTGAGAGAGTCCACTTACAGGCCGTGGATTACCCATTTGATGCTGTTGCTGCTGTGAAGGGGCATAAGCTCCGGCATTTTGGAATCCACCCGTCGGTGAAGTTTCAGTGTTTTGGATGTAGCCTAAACACAAGGTATTTCAGAATCAGTGGTAGCCAGAATAGTTAATTTTAGAATGTTTAGGGCTGGAATTACCGGTTCCTCCTGGAACGGTATTCATCGGCTGCATGGGCATGGAGTTCCCATTTTGCATTTGATGCTGCTGATGCTGGAATTGCTGCTGTTTGAAATTATTCATTGTTGAGCTATAGACAGCCTCTAGAGTAAAATCACAAAATTACTACTAATAAACGTTCAACTTGACCTCAGAACTCGAAAATCCAGAATCGGAATCTGAAATCAGATGAAAAAACAGATGATCTGATTCGAAGAGGAAGAAAAACGCGCGCCTGGAAAAGGCCGATGCAGCCCTGCTGACGCTAACAACGGGGGTAGCAATAAAGTTTTTACAGTTTAATTGTTGGGATGTAATTGTAATGAATTGTTATTCTAAGGATTGCATGAACGCATCAACGGAAGTAGTTTTAAACTCAGAGGAATATTCAGAAAATGATTTGAGAAAATTGTTTATTGATTTACACCTGAGAAACGGTATGAATTAGACATTTTTTCATTACAAACTATATAATTGTTAAGGACACCGAAAACTGGGTTAATTTAACTCACATCCATTGGTCTAGGACCTGGGACGTTTTCTCCAGATGTAACAGCAGAAGGGGCTGCATTAAGCATATGCTTGTGAATCATTTCTTCCTTGTTGATTAAATGAGTTGTACGAGCAATCAGGCTCATCAAATCATTGACATTATGTGACCAGTCATTCAGCATATCACTCGGATCCTTAGAATCTTGAAATAAAACGATTCCTGCTGTACGATCAGTCTTTGCTGAAATCGAGCCAGCTACCACCATGTCACAAAGTGTTTTTTCAACCTCCTAAAAACAGGGTACAAATTAACGGTGACAGTTTACAACACTAGAAAAAGAGAAACTCACTTCTGTTCCAAGGTCTAACAGTTCTGCCATCCGGTTCAGGGTTACTCGTGTATAGTATTTGGCCATGATACGGATATTCTAAAAGCAATATAAATTACAATCGAACTGAGAATCACTTTTCAGGTATGTGCTAAGACTTATGTTCGGGATTTGGTGCTTACGTGTTCAACAACTCGGCTTTTGAAACTAACCCAGCGTTTTTGACCGAATTCGCTATCATCAAAAACGTCCACAACTGCCGGCTTCTCTTTCGTCCCCTTGATCTCCTTCTCGAAATCATGACAAAGCTTCTTCCAATTGATCAGTTCCTGGTTCTTGAAAAGTCCCAAAAGCTCTCTGCAAATTAAAAAAAAATAGATAAGTAACCTGGAAGCCATCGAAGATTCAAACGTTTTTTTCAAGCTGATTTTTCCTTTACTTGTAGACTGGAAGGGCTTCCAATGCCTTTTCTTGAAGAACACGATGAAGGAGATCTGATTGCTCGTTGTCGTATGGGCTAAGGATCAAGTAGAGAACAGCGTATCTGAGGATTTGCTTCCTCTTCTCCTCATCGGCTTGAATGACTGGAGTAGTCAGAATCGCTCGGTAGTGACGACAGATTGAAAGGTAACTGCCTTCATGCTGGTCCATCTCAATCATAAGTCTAGATATAGGGAAAATACAACGAAAAAATCAGAAAAAAAATACATAAATCGTAAAAAAGTGATACTAACGTGTAAAACTTGATTTTCAGTTCATGTGTAGACTCATCCTCAAAAAATCTCAGGTTTATCTTCTTCGAAATAATTTGAGTACGGATGTAATCATTCTTTGCCAAGCAGAAGCGCATTTGTTCCAAAATAAGTTCGACCTAAAACGTAGCGGTTAAAAAACATGATAAAACCCAATACCCAATGTAAGAGTTAGTAATCATTTACTACCTTTTCCTTCTTGTCCATGGACCCGTAAGTTTCAACTTGGAGTTCTTGCAAAATATTCGCCCCCTCGATAATTTTCCCTTCATCCTCCTTCATCTTCGCCAATTTCAAAGTTAATCTCGCTCGTTCCACCTCCACATAGATCTTGCCTTCAGTAACATTTCGAAGGGTATCAATCATCTCATACTTCAATTCTTTGCTGGGGAGCTGGTCGATGTAAGTGCATACTTCTTGAACCAACTTTACAACTGCCTGCTTCAATTGCCCACGACGCTTGGTCAGAAGAACAATATGCTCAATCAATAGCGGCCAGTCCTTGGCTTCGAAACAAATTTGAGCCACAGTAATCAAGACTCTCCCAGTAGAAATCATATCACCTCCCTAAACGAAACCCAATAGTGGTTATCAACAACATATTTCTTATATAACATCTACGTACAGTTCGAGTTTGTTTTTCCAGAGCAAGGAGTTCGGTCAAGGCTTGCTGTATTTTTCCTTCTTTAGCCAGCTTCTGAATTCCTGGCAGTGTCTCATCGCAAGTAGCACTATAATCCACTTCCATCTTTACAATTTCTCCACTTCCGGTTGACATTGGCAAAGGTTCTCCTCCTTTCCCTTTCTTCCCCGCTCCAGTTTTCTGCAAAATAATTTGAATGACATCCTTGTTACAATGTTACAAATCAAGCCTTAATTTAGGTTTTTCAGTCCAAGCCAAGGTACCAAATTACAATTTTGTAATTTGGTAAATTGTAAATCCATAGAAAACAGACTTATCAAGATCAATTGCAAGACTCACCGGTGCCTGCTGTTCCATTTTCGGTTGGATCACGTATCGTACTGGACGTCTAAAGGATTCCTTTTCTAGTAATTGCAAATAATTAATTACTCCAAAAACCGAAATAATTTTGCACCCAGCAGAAAATTCTGCAGTGTCAGCGGTCACACTCGCTCAATTTCCCTCACCTCTCCCCACTCCACCTTGCAACTGCTGGGCAGTTTACAAAACAGCTACGTGTTTTTGAAGGTGACTTTTTATCTTTTTAATTACCACAATATAAAAAACTCCAGGAAAAATTAATTTTTGTGTTAACCGAATAAAGTTTAGCGTGCTAGCAGGAAAATAGGGTCACTTAATTAGTAAATTAAAAAACCGTTGCCCATAAATGGGTAAGATTTGTTTTTCACAAGCCGGTTTTCCAAATTGAGCGGAAGCTGGCCTGAGCTGATTCATTTTTGAAGTTCTTGTTGACAAGCAACAATTTAACAACAATAAGCTTCTAATTTGTAGGAATTGCAGGAAGATTCCTGGTGGTTAATTAAGTCTGTAAAAATTTAGTTTCAGACCACCTTAGTGCTATCTTCCACTAGGCCGTAATGGCTTTCCTCTGTCCCGTTCGAATACGACGAAGCAAGAAGAAAGGTAAATCATTAGTTGTTAAGCTTTGACATTATTTCGTACTAACATCTGCAGTCCAAATCATTGATAGCTCTGGGATTGCTACTTACTGTTTATCGTTAAATTCTAGGAGAAATTCCGCCACTGCCTAATTATTTTAGTTCTTCTTCGAATTCCCCTGGCGTGTCTCCGTCTCCTGGAAGAATTACTGGATCCTCATCCATTGAAACGCTAGTTCGAGTGGGACTGGAAAAGGAATCTGGCCTCTCGGCTCGCATGACCGTTCTTCACGATTTTTCACCTTGTGTGGATGACGAGCTTTCCGTACGGCGTGGTGATATTGTAAGGCCCTTCATTATTCGTCTCGTTGCAGGCTCAAAACTGTCTAAAGTTGGAATTTCTTTTATTTACAGGTGTCTTTACTGTATCGAGAGCACGACTGGGCTTACGTTATTGATTCTAAGACACCTCCAAATGAAGGGTTCATTCCCTTTTCATATGTAACTCCTCTCAAAAACCCAGAAACTAGCCAGTCAGACTCTTCTCCCTTACCCGTACATTTTCCTAAAGTCCCATCCGAATCTCTCTACCTTAACCTATATACCTTCACTGCTCGTGATGAGAATGATCTGAGCTTAGAGCGAGGAGCCATTGTCACTGTTCTCAATGATGAGGTAAGGAGCCAACCATCTTTTGAAAATCTTCTTCAGTAAATTGCACATGGTCATTTTTCAGGACCCTGACTGGTTCTGGGTAATTCGGCCTAATGGGGAAGAAGGATTCGTCCCAAGTGCCTTTCTCCATAAAATGAACCCAACCGAGCCTACGAATCAGCAGCAGCCTTCCGAAACATCTGCCTCTAATACAGCTTCCGAACCCGTCCAATCACAGCAGGAGAAAAGCTCAGGCTCACCAGAGAAAAGTGCGACAGGTGGATCTTCTAAAGGTGTTGAACTTGTGATGCTCTACGACTACAAGGTAAAATACTCAATTTTGCAGACGTTGCAGTTTGAAGACCAAATAATTTTTTCAGGCACAAGCTGCTGATGACTTGTCTGTAAAACGAGGGGATTGGGTTCATGCTGATCTCTCTGTGCAGACAGTACAAGGGTGGCTCTGGGCCTATGCGCCCAAACAGAAAAAATATGGATTCATTCCCAGGGCCTATGCTCGACTTCCTGCCATGACAAGCTTGTAACATAAAAGACTAACCTCGACTGACTTCGATTTTTTAAATAAACTGACCGAGACGAAATTAAAGGTTCTTTCCTGGATCAGTTTTATTCCTTTGGGGTGGCATTATTTCTTGTGTTCCTTTGGCTAATACTAATAGCTTTGAAGTATTGTCATTTATTTCCTCATCTTTACATTCGAGAGACAGGAGTGATACCTAGGATGTCAAATCCTTTCTTGAGAACTGTGGCCGTGGCTTCACAGAGGGCAACTCGGCTCATATGTACCACTTTCTCATTCGCTGGAATTAAAATCCAAAATCAACATTGCTCTTATGAATTATTACAGCGCGTTTTCCTTACTTTGCTTGTCGACCTCGATGCAATAGCAGACGTCATAAAACTCGGTGAATGCCACGGCGGTGTCATATAGGATTTCACAGATCGGGTGCAGGTATAAGTCCTCCGCGACGCGATCCACGATTTCCGCGAATTTAATAAGTTGCTAAAAAAAATCATTTACACATCAGTTCACGCAAAAATTATATTGCAAATGCTTGCCTTAGCCAATCTGAGCTCTTTTTCATGTTCCAGTGTTAGAGGATTCCGAGCAACGTAATTCTGTAGATCGGTTTCACTCACTCCAGCCTTTCTAGCAATGGATTTTATTCGAGTATAGGCATACAGAAGATATACTGCTGTATTCCCTTTGTCATCCAGCATCTATAAAGCAAAACATGAATGGTAGCGGCTGAATTAAGTGGTATTAAGTCGCATACCCTGTCGAATGAAAAGAGGTATTCTCCATTTCGGCTATGTGACAAATCAGCGTATTTGATGCAGCCATAAGCAACTGATTCCTTTACTGCTCTGAATTCTTCTTCACTTAATTCTTTATCTCGTCCTTTTTCTCGAAGTTTGTCCCCAGCCCTCTTTATTCCTAGAATGTTTGCAAAACAAGTTTAAAACTGTCCATATATTTGCATATTAAAAAGTTTTTTTTTTACCTTCGTCGAGCAATTCCGAAAGCTTGATGGTATCCCCAGATCGGGTCTTGAATTTCTTTTTGTCCTCTCCCAGTACAACTCCAAATCCTGCATGGTCAAGGCGGATCTTGGATCGATCCAAAATTCCTGCCCTCTCGCATGCATCCCAGACTGTGTAGAAATGAAGTGCCTGCCCTGAATCCGTCACATACACTATCCAGGTAGCTTTGTCAGCGTTGATTCGATAGCTGAGAGCTGCAATGTCAGATGTGTCATACGTGAATCCCCCATCGGATTTGATAACAGTGAGGGGTGGGTTCTTGTCAACTTCTTTGCTCACTGCCCACATGATCCAACGGCCTTCATCTTCTTCTAAGAGGTCCTTAGCTTTTAATTCTTCAACTGTAGAGACCATTAAATCTTGATAGAAGGATTCCCCTCCTGCGAAGCAATTATGTGAAAGAAGTTACGGTAAAACACCACTGCAGCAGCATTTTTACTTACGCTCAGTAATTACGACCCCCAATCGCTCATAGATTTTTGAAAATTCTTTTCGACTCACATCGCAAATTATTTTCCAGCATTTGATGATCGCAGGTTCTTTTGCTTGGAGGCTGACAACACATGAGTAGGCTCGTTTCTTGAACTCAGGATCTGTGTCGAATCGGGCTTTGGATTCCTTGTAGAATGCTTGGAGGTCACTAATAGGTAACTCATACCCTTCTTTCAAATAATCCGGGAATTTATCCTGGAGGTGAGCTATGAGCATTCCGAATTGTGTACCCCAGTCTCCAATATGGTTAATCCTAATGACATCATGGCCCAATTCTTCAAGCAAACGAGATATGCTATCTCCGATGATGGTGGATCGAAGATGGCCGACATGCATCTCCTTTGCTACATTGGGTGACGAGAAGTCAACTAGAACCCGTTGAGGGGCAACAAGCGGAGGGAATTTCACACCGTTGATGCAAATGTTACGAATTTCTTCTTGTAAAAACTCCCGACACAGTTGGATGTTAATAAAACCTGCCCCAGCCACTTCGAGCTTATCCACAACCTTCGTTTCTTTTGGGAAAAATTTGACAATCTCATCAGCGACAGCCCTTGGATTCTTTTTCATTTTCTAAATTCAGAATAGTTAAAAACACATTGAAACTAAGAGCAATTTAGCATGGAGACTGAATGTTGAGCTAGCCTTACCCCTGCAATGACCAAGGCAACGTTGCACTGATAATCCCCAAATTTCTTTGTAGTAGGCGGAAGGACGGGGATATGAATATCTTCCATTTCGGGGTATGCTTTGTCAACAGCCATGCGGAAGTAGGCGGTCAACATGTAGACCACATTCTTCACATAATTCGGACGAAAGGCTTCTTCCTTTTCTACCTCTCTTTTGAGTATTTGGAGTCGATACTTGAGTTTTTCCAGTTCCGAGTCACCTTTAAATGAGTCACCGGTATTCCCAGTAATGTCACCTCCACCTGCCTTCCTTTGAAGGTCACTTATGACCCCTGTTAGTCTCTCCGCTTCCTTTTCCTGCAAGAAATAAAAACTTGCTCTACATCCTTGAAATAAGCAGTTACTTACTAACTTACTGCAAATTCCAGCCGATCTAAAATCTTCTCCGCTTCCATTGCTAATTCCCTAAGCTAGAATTAAACCCAAGAAATTTAAGTACTCCAGCAGCAAATACGAATAGCATAACAGCAACTAATTCATGGAATGCCCATGAAATTATGAAATGAGAGCACCATATCGAACCTACATACTTACCTGAAAAACTCCTTATAGGTAAAACTTCCGTGTTTTAGTGATTCCACGGCCGTTTTCTGGGAGTATATCTTTACAAGTTATGATCAGCCGATGTGGTGGCAAGGTCAGAGGTCAAAGGACGATGTGACAGCATGAATTTTTGTGAAAACCAGCAAAAATTTCAGCTCACCGGCTTTTCAAACGTGAAAAACTGCGCCGTTTTCTCAACTTTTACTTAGCCCCAGTCAAAGCCGGCCGACTTTCTCCAAAATCCTGCTTTTTATTTTTTATTGGGTTTTTGAGTATTTTAAAAAAAAATAGTATAAAATAAGCAGGAGTTCAGCTTCCCAGCGCCGACATCCACTAAATGAAGTTTTGTTTGATTTGATTTTCAACCCCTAGATTATATACCTCTGTAGTAATACCTCTGTCCAATTGCTGGGATCTTTTTTCCAATAACAAAATACAGAGAAAGTTTAATGCAAGAAAAAATAGTACAGAAAAATTACAGATTAATGGGTGCTGTCGGATGAAGCTCGTGGTTGAGCTTGTCAGTTGAATCGTTCCTGGAAGAGTGCTTTAACTTCCGCTTCTTCCTATGAATCCGTGGCGTGGGCGGGGGATCCAGAGGAGTTGGGTCTTCGTCTTCTTCGTGTGTTGATGCAATGGAATCCAGGGACGTCTCAGACATCCTTCATCAAAGCCTTAATTAGTATCCATTGAGAGAAGAAAATGACAAATTAATTTTTTACACCTTTTCTCGGCAATCCAGTGAGGCCGAAAGTATCGAAATCCGTAGTAGAGCAGAAGCTAATTAAAGTAAATCGACAAAAGAGATTAGAGTTCTGTTGTAATTAGTATTGGTTTACAGAATTACGCCGAATGGGATCCCGAGTCCAAGAAGTATGTTTCCGAAACGGACATAGAAATTTGCCATTTCTACATCTGCAGTCAGGCAGTTTTTCCGAAAAATATTCTTCGCTTCACATTTGACTCCTTTGGAACAGCAGCTCGTTGGGAAATTAGTATAGTCTTCCTCACCTTTCCCAAAACCACAACAACTATACTGGAGAAACCAGTTAGAGAAAGTCAAGTCATAAAATTTTTATCACCATCCGTTACAATCTCACCTTTTCCTGTGTTAGGCTCCAGAGCTTGTGAAGCGGATAATCAGGGTCGTATTTGAAGCCTGGTGTGTTTTTCGGATTTTTTAAGCGATTTAATTCTCTCCTCATGTCATTCTCCATATGCGCCATTATTTGCATCATTGTGACGAAAGACAGGGGGAAAAAGATGCAGAGATGAGACAGGAAAAAAGCCATCGTGATATTGAACTTGACGAAGGAAAGAAACCACATTCAACAAAGAGCTACGCAATCAAATTCTTCACTTTCCCTCAGCTTACAATAATCCGAGCTTTGTGAAGTTTTCTATATTCATATTTTTGACGCAATTGGATGATGCCTAAAGCCGTTAGAAGTGTATTCAGAAATATTTCCACGCTTGCACAGCACCCAAATGCTGGATTCATGTAGTAAGTAATGAAGGAGACTTGCTCAGAAAAGAACATGGCGATGAGAGCGATCCATCCTGCGGTGAGGGCCTGGAAAAATCTGAGAAAAGTTACTAAGCAGAGTATAGACATGGATAGGCTGAAATTGGTTACCTGTACACAAAGAATTATTATCCAGAGAAAAACCTTCAAAATAATACCGAAGGTGGCAAAGTGAGTTCCGTGGCTAAATGGAAACCTGAGGTGATGTGATTCTCCGTCACTTGCTATAGATGTCAATTCAATTTCTGCATCCTCATCTACATTTTCTTCAGCATTCTTTACCCTGGTCACCCTCTCCTGTAGCCATTCGGAGTGGGTGAAAGTGATCAAGCAGTATCTGCTGCGCTGCTACATAATTTTTAATTTCTGCTGGGGGGTTGGTCCGCGAAACTACAGCAGCTGCAGCAGCAACAGCAGCTTAAAAAGTTTTTTTGTTTCTTTGAGCTTTTAAGCCGAGTTGCCATGACTTAACTCCAGGGTTTTTGAGGGAAAGAAATCTGAGGAGAAATTCATTGGTTTTAAATTGGGCGGAGGAGGAGGAAGATCATAATGAACCTATGAGTGCTTGCTTCTTGGAAGTTTATGTGCTGCTGGAGAAAGTTGTAAAGTGGTAACCCGAGAGACTTCCTGTGAAATGTACCTTGGATACTTTCCGTTTGCAGGGAGGACCCAGCAGCAGCACCAACAGGATCATGATGATAGGAGAAAGTAGAGAAAGCTGGAATTCTCCGCATAAGTGAAAACTATCGATTTCTTCCTCACTTTTTTATGCAGAGGGAAAAGCTACTTTCTTCTTTTCACTCCCGCTGCTCACTTGCTCTTGTCATTTCTCGAAAGCAGTGTGTAGTCAGTCCGAACCTCTCGAGTAATACACACGCAATGGCTTAAGTCTTTCACAAAAGAAAAGTACTACAGCAAGTTTGTAGGCTAATGGATTTGTTGCGAGTAGGATTATTAGTCTTGATCTCATTGGCTCCCGCAGACAGTTCAGTTCCCACTTGAGTCTCCTCCAGGGGAGGATGTCCGTCTCCCAGGCTCCCGTCCATACATCCCTTCTCAATTCCTAGCAAATGAACAGAGAAGACAGGACAACGGGATGGGGAGGGGCAGTGACAGTACGCTCCGAATTGACGAGCCGCTCCATTTTATGTTCTTGGTAGCCTACCTCATTACTTATTTCTGCTGTGCCTATCTTCTCGTAAGAATCATAAAAAATTATTCCACGTAAATTCTAATTAGCTTTTACTAGCCTCATTTCCACTCCTCTTTCACTTATACAGCTCAAACTTTCTCTTTCTCTCATAAGTCATAAGAGGAGAGAAATGAGGGGAAAGTGAAAGTAAGCACGCAAGCACTCATCACTTTCTCTTATTGTTCTTTATAGTTCGTCTGTTTCAAGCATTGTCGCAGGCTTTGGAAACGTAAACCCACGCGACCCAACAGAATTCGAAACGTTGGAGAACTCGTTAATAACTTTCATGTAAGGCATGCCAGCCTTAGAATACCTCGACACGTTCAAGTCTCACTACAGGAAAATCAAATCTGCTCCGGTAAATTGAGAAATATAAGCTCTATACATTTTGTTTCAACAAAAAAAAACTGTCTGCATGATATGGATCGCTCGATGGAAACTTTTTTTTTCTGGGAGTGGAGGCGTGGGGGAAAGTTTACTATCTCTTTCACTATTTCCTTCGTTCCGAATTTCCTCACCGTATTTTCTTTTGAATGATAAGAAGCAGGTGACACATTCTCATTATTCTTAATTGGTTAGAACTCATTTTCGGAGGAAATGGAAATAGGAGCAGAAGAAACGATGAAGGGGATCAGGCCAGTAGTGACGAGGAAACAAATACTTCCAGAATTTCTCCATTCGTCTCTCCCCGCCCAAGTAAGTTAACCGGAAGTCCAATTTGTTGTTGAAACTATACATTCATGAAATATTCCTCAGCCAGTGTGTTTGCGAAAACTCTTTAGCATAGTACTCTTAAAAAAAAGGACTCTGGAAAAGAAGGATGAATGAAATTATTTCTCTACATGAAGTCAAGACAAAGGCTGCTTAATTTCTATATGCCCAAAGCTCCATGAATCCAAACTCCAAATTGACTTCCGTCAATTACTCATCTTGTCTCTCCCAGAAATGTCAGAATGAGAAGAAGGATTTAGGATTTAATTGAGTTTTACAATTTTCCTTCACAGGATTTCGTCCAGAAGTGGCTCTCCATGATGAGCTCCCAAGCTACTCCTCAATTTCTGAAGACGAACCAGAATCCCCACCGCCTTCCTACAATGAATGTGTTCTCTCCTCTCTTCCAGACAATAAGGCCCTCCTTCTCCACGTCGTCGGGAGAAGAGGAGTGTCGTCTCCACCACTGATGAACAAAGATGAAGAACTTGGACTCCTTTCCCATTCTTCAATCGTATGAAATTAAGAAATTTCTTTTTTAATACTACAGCTCAAAGCGTTGGGGATTGCATGGATTCTGCAGAAGGCCTAAATTCCACGGAAAATGCTTCTCCTGAATGGACCAGTGCACAGCAGCAGCAGAACCCCAGTCCACGCCCACATGACTTTCCCCATTTTCATTCTCACACGGAAAAGCAAGCTGATGATAAAAAAAAGCCTTGTAAATCTCAATAAGATAATAATTCTTCGAAGAAAAATTATATACGACTCTGCCTGCCTCCTGAGCTGAGAACTTAACGCATCGCACACATTCACAACGAATTCTTATGTTCCTCCAAAACTCAAGAGATTTAAAATAAATAAATAAATAAATACAATAGGGCTAAAAACGTCGGAGTTTTAATTAATTCAATAACTCATAAAACGGCAGTGTCTGAGCGAGATTTGGGATGATTGGTTCCCAAATTGAACCAATGGGGCCCAATGGTGTTTGGACAAAATTCTGAGATCATGAAAAATACAATATATTATACAGAGTTTCTTAAGTAGTAAATATAGTTTAAACAAGGAATCCATGGGCGAGGTGCTTCCGAATGGCAGAGATGGAATTGATAATTTTCCTCTGGTGACCCACGAGCGTAACTCCCAAGGCTCCCAAGTCTTGAAAGCTGAGTCTGAGAATGGAATCAAGGGAAACTACGCCCGCAGCTCGGAAATTTTCTGAGTACCTCCCCATCTTTATTGACTCTAGCCACTCTTCTACTGATTCAAAAAGCACCAGTTCGTCACTCGTCCTGAAAAAAAAGAATTAATTTCCAAGTTATTCCTCAGGGACTGAGAAACTGGAGGAGGGAGGATGAGGTGTACCTTTGAAGCATATGTGATTGGTTAAGCATCTAAGGGGGATGGTTAAGTATCTATGCTTTCTCAGACATTCCAATCCTGTTGGTGGTGATATGGATACCAGTCAGTCTGTCGGAACAGACTGTAATAGTAAGGATTCTGGGGTGGAGGGTCCACCCAGCTACTGCAAAACACAAAACCCCACACCAGTCAACATACGAGCAGCCAAGGGGAGAGGGGAGTGAAATAAAAAAAACTGCTGAGGATCAAGGACTTTAATTTACCTGTGTGGAGCAATTTTGGCGAGAGTGTCAGGAAGACGGATAAGGGTATCGAGGGTGGCGACTATGGCTGAGAAGGAGGGTCGATGAGATCTCTCCTTGTGCCAAGCATCCAACATTAGTTGGTAAATTGACTCAGGACAGTCCATGGGTGGGGGGAGGCGGTAGCCTTTTTCAATTGACTTGATCACATCTTGATTACTCCAGTTCCAGTACGGTCGTTCACCGTACGACATTACTTCCCAACACACAATCCCAAAACTCCAAACGTCTGAAGCTGAGGTAAATTTTCGAAATGCTATAGCTTCAGGGGCAGTCCATCGAACTGGAATTTTACCACCCTGGAAATAAATAGAAATTGAGTGGATCGTTTCTTCCCCGAACTTCTCGAATGGGAAATCAATATGTACCCTGGTCGTATAAGCTCCTTCAGTGGCGGATTCAATTTCTCTTGATAGTCCAAAATCCGCAATTTTGCAAACAAGCTGAGCATTGACAAGAACATTTCTAGCAGCTAAATCCCTGTGGACGTAGTTCATTTCCGACAGGTACTGCATTCCGGCCGCTATTCCTCTCAGCATTCCAACGAGTTGAATGACCTGGAACTTCCCGTCATTCGCCCGGAGAAACGTGTCCAAACTCCCGTTCTCCATATACTCCGTGATAATCATTACAGGGTTTGACTTTGTTACGACTCCTTGGAGAAAAATTACGTTTGGATGCTCGAATTGACCCCTGGAAATTATTTGAGATTAGTTTCTGTCCGGAATTGATATTTTTTTACAGATTTCCTGTTTACATTATGCTTGCTTCCGTGAGGAAGTCCATTTTGCATTTGTCAGAGCTCCCAGGTTTGAGCGTCTTGATGGCGACGTCAATCTCTGTCCTGCCCGCCAGTCTCAGCTTTCCTTTACAGACGTCTCCGAATTCACCGCCGCCAATGATGGCTTCTATACTTATACAGGAGGCGTCGATTTCTCTGGCAAACTCTCGAATTGCTTGATTTGGATCCTCGTAAGTGTGTGGATCAATGTAAGTCCTACTCCCCATGTGACTAAATAGAGGCGTTGTCACTGAAAATGAAAATAATTAGACCAATTAATTTCCTGACTCGCTAAAATTTTTTTAGAATCAGAGTCGCAACCCAAAAATAAAATGCCTGACTTACGCTTACTCGTATTGTGGGTAGGAATAATTGGGGGTGAGTCCACATGAGAAAGCTCTACACATCCACAGCCAAAGGAAAATAAAAAATAAAATAAAAAGCGAATTAGAAAACTATTTTAGCTACTTACTGTATGTCACAACATGTCCTTTGCATGAATAAATTCAAGGAAAAATCAATATCGCTTAACTTAAATGTATAGACTGATATTAACATACCTTCACCGTTTCTGTACTCGAGCGTGTCACAATCACTGGGTTGTTTTTTATTGCATTCATCGCTTCCACGACTGAAAAAATGAGTAAATTCCAATGAGTTTTAATAAGCCGAACTGAATGCAGATTCAAACTTTAACTATTTTCTTACCCTCGGAGAAAGAGCGCTGCAGCGATTATGAGGAAGACAAATAACAGGGCCACAGCCACGACAATAATGGTGATCATGAATCCTTGATGGGAGTAAGACTCTTCTTCACCTACGAATGATGCAACTAGCTGCCCTGTTCTTCGGTAGACGACGGATGAAAATTCTCCCCACCCGGAGGTGGTTTTTGCTCTGACTTGAAACCCGTATTCTGTTTTCTGTTTTAAATTCTCGAAGGTGTGCTTCGTCGCACGCCCTGCTCGAATTATTGTGGCGTTGGCATCCTTTCCTCTGACAAAGTATCGGACTTCATACATTTCCAATTCATGAATTTCGTAAGGAGGGTCCCAGGTGAGAACTACTTCTGTCGCTGTAGCGCTCATAACTTTTACGTTGGTGACAGTGGATGGGACGGAGGCTTCAGTAGTTACAGTAATCTCAACGAATTCTGGTTCACCGGCTTTTGGAGTGACCCCATTCTCAGCATAGATTTTAAAGTTATACTGGGATACGGAGTGGAGCCCACTTATTGTAATCTTTGTTTCGTTGAATCTCTCTGTACTTGGAATGTAGGTGACAGAGTATGAGCAGGCGTCACATACTATTCGATAAGTCGTGTCATCTCTTCCTCCAAGGAACCGTGGCGGGCTCCAGCTCAGCATTACAGTTGACTGATCCACAAAGTTGAGGGTAAGGTTCTGGGGGCCGCTCGGCGGCTTTGTACATGGGCTCGACTTGGGGTCATCGTCTGCTCTGAAGTATCCAGTGTTACAGCGACACTCTCCAGAACCTGCGTAGGGAGCCGTACTGTGTTCTGGGCAGCTCACACAGCGTCCATCTCCAATTTCATACTTATATCGACCAGGAGGACAGACTGAGGGGGAAGAGAATATCCAGTTCATTAGCATTACAGAATTCGATTAAATTTTCTTGAATAGATTCTACTCTTACCGTTACAAGTTTGGGTTTGGTGGTTTGGCTCGTAGCCATGTTTGCAGTGGCATCCTCCTGAGAGTAAATACCACTTCCCGTCTCCTTTGCAGAGATGCCTGGGTGGACTGGCTTCAACAGAATTGGCAACACATTTCCCTGGAAATCAGACAAAGCCAATGAAGGAAACCTTAAGTTTTTTTCTGCTTCGCTTCATACCTTCTGCCTGCTCGATTGAAGTCAGCTCTCGTCCAGTTGGTGTTCCTGGGAAGAAAGCGAAGCTCGCCGTCACTTCTGGACATGTAATGTAGTATACTTTAATAGCAAGAAGAGAAATGCAAGCTCCTTGGTCACGGAATGCGAAATAAACGCCCTTCTTTGTCACTGGAATACTCCGTACTTCAGTGTTGATGATGACTTCGTTGTTTAGTGTAACTGGAAGATTTGAAGAAAATTAATTTTTGAAAGGAATTTTGGAAATTTGATTTTACTAAAATATTTCATACATCGCCCTTCATCTGCTGCGATTCTGTCAATGAGGGTGTAGCTTTCTTGCTCCCACGGGGGCGGTTCTCGAGTTGCAGCGTCAAACTCATAGTAGAGTAAGCTAAATGTCTCTTTGCAAGAGAGTGCCGTCCCGGGGAAGAGATTACCTATATTTAAAAAAAATTAATTTAGATCCAGTTTAGATACGCCTGAAATTCTTTGGACTTACAGTCTCTCATACTAAACTGAATCTCAACATAGAGCCTATTTGCATTTCCACGTTCGATGAAAGGGGTCCAGAGCCAATTATTCACATTATTATACGCCACATCACAAACAACCTAAAATTTTAAGAAATTTTACTTTATTTATTCGTTTTTTATTAATCCTTCATTTTTGACTTACATAGGACCTCCAGTTGATTCCTTTGTCAAAATTCGTGAAGCTCTCCTCAATCCACTGAAATGCAAAAAAAGAAACGTCAAGATTAGAATGGAAAGGCGCCGACGTTGTAATGTGAGGTGATTATGGATCCAATCAGAGTTAATGTGACGCGAGGGACGGGGAAAATGGATTAACTCACTAATCCTAATTACTCCTCAGCAACTCATAATCAATGAGAGTTAGTAGTAGTCCCGAGTGACCCCAAGGAACAAAAAAATCTATTATTTCCAGACAGGTGAGCTCTGGAACCCCCAAGAAACAGAAACATAAATCCATCTCTACAATGCGAATTGTCAACAGGATTTTCCCCTCTGATTGGTGGAGAGATAAGGAATGGCCTCTGGGGTGGTGGCTTCCAAGATTGAGAATCTGAATAAAAAGCAGTTGGTGGAGATCATAAAAATTTTTGTCAGAGATCTCCTTCTTTTATCACCCACGTAAATCTTCCTCATCATCTCTCCTCTAGTTCTTAGTTCCTCAGTGGGGGAAACAATGCATTTGGAGTAGGAAACTTTAATTAGAGAAGAACCAAGATCCAACACTTAAAAACTACTCTGGTGAAACTCCCGGCTCTTCATTAACACGGAGAGAGAAACTCTCTTCCAAATTGGAATCTAATGAGAAGGAGCACGTTCTGCTCAGGGTGCTCAGTAGACCCAGAAATTCTACATAAATTCAGGAGGAGACTAAATGAGACAAGGAAATGGTCCAATGGTGTCGCAACCTGACGCATAATTTTACAAAATGACCAGAATTTTTAATACTTTAAAATCTCTTCTTCCGTCTTAGAGTCCTCAGCATTTCATCATAGTAAATATATACTTGAGGAAAAGGAAGGAGATGAGGGGTGGGCCTTGTTTAATACTTGCATGAGTGGAATTTATCATCCTTTCCGTTTAGCCTCCGGAAATCCATCTTTTGGAGCTAAAGGATTTTTTTTTCATCTCCATGTTCTTATTATTTACACAGGCAGACTCTTAATCAGAGAGTCAAAAGGTTGTAAAACAACTGAAAACTTTCTCAATGACCAAAGTCCTCCAACTGCGCGATGACCCCTGGCCTCAACCCCTTCATCCCATTTTCATCCTTTAACGCCATTCACCATCACCATTCAGTTCCTTCACTATCATCTCAAGTCATGATAATACTGACTAAACGCTAGGCTTCACCCACTCAAGACCATGATATGGAGGTGAGAGGACCTTTTGTTCACCCAAGTGTCACCTCACTTTTCTTGACATCCTCAAAAAATCTGGAGATCCATTCAATCCTTGAAAAATCTCTCTTCCTCTACCATCGGACAAAAGAAAGAATGAAATCCATTTCACTTTCTCAAGGAATTAATCACACTCACACTCTTCCTTCCTCTCCAGAATAAAGAAGAAAAAAAAATGGAGAAGGAGAAAGCTGAGTTTGAATCTCATGCAGATTTTCTGAAATTGGGAGAAAGAGAAAGCCTACCTCCAGTTTCCGCTCTACTTGCTCCTTCAAGACTAAATCAATATTACTACTTCTACTGCATGGTCCACTCGGATCAATCATTTCCTCACGCCACCAAATCAACAGAAAGCCAAAAAGAGCCTCATCATAATTTCCATCTTCTCTTTCATCATCCTTCATTCAAAATCAGGAAATTTTCGGTCAGGTTCACTTCCTTTGAGAATGAAAGAGAAGAGATCGATGAGCTTCTTTTTCCTTATTCTCAAGGCTCTCACCTTTATCTTTTTCCCTTCAAACTCAACTTTCTTTAAATTCAACGTTTCCACGAAATCCGACTTCTTTTTCTGAATAGGAATGAGGATGAGAGACTCAATAATTGAATTTCTTAAATCTAGCCTTTTCTCCGTCATCATCTCATCCTCAACCAGAGAGAAAGTTAAACCTGGGCTTCTGAATAGTGTGGGGGAGTCGAGGATTGAAAGCTTCTTAAATTCAAATTTAATCTCTTCAAAAACAAACCAGAAACTCATTAACAGTTTACAATGTGTGGATTAAAATACTCATCAATTATTCCGGCAGATTTTCTTCTTCGCCGGCTCTCCATGATGATTTGTTTTCTACTCACTTCCTTTCATCAAGAGAAAACGCTTTAACAAACATCAATACTTGACCAAAATCCGACCCGACCACAACGAGACAAAATCATAGAATCCAATTATCTCGTCTACTAAAATCCCCACTGAAACCTGAGTCACCCCTTTTCGTTAATTGGGTTGCGTAATCAGTGGTTAAGTGAAAGCAACCAATCATAAGCTCTAATCCACACTACCACAACCCTTCACTTTAATTAATACTTCAAAATCATCGGAATCTTTTTTCCGAAAAATTCTCTGAACAGAAATTCTGGGAATTGGAAAGAAATCTTTGAGGAGCAGGAGGATACGGTTGAGTGAGTCTTTCTGTCCACTTCTATCTAAAGAGCATTGAAGCTCAAAATTGTAAAGAAAGTCCATCTGGAGAAAAGGAACCAACTGTCTCCTTTAATGTTCTGGTCGAATGAGCTCGTCGTTTGTCCAGAAATTTTCACCGACCAAGTCTGAAGTCTCTTCAGGTAAAACTTTCGGACCAGGACTGTCATTCCACTGGACCATCTGAGTTCTAACAAACGAAACAGTCTTCCATTCTTATAAATTGACCAATTAGGAGAGAAGCTGCGGTTGGAGGATAGAGCTGGCGTGTCTCTAGTCTTTTGTTACCTGGAGGAGGATGAAAATGTTGGAGCGTGAAATTGGAGGTTTCTGTTTCTCAGTTTTGTCATTTCCTTTCCTTCTTTTTACAGGTGGAGTGACTGATGATGGAGATCTAGGCTCTGCTCATGGGGGAATAAAGGAAAAGAGGAGGAAGAAGATGATGACTTTGCCTTTTCATAAAATCTCAAGTCCCAAAACCTCATCTTTCCTAGTTCTAGGTGTCATATGGGAAACGTAGGACTGGAGCTATCTGACCCTTGAAGTCTACCTGCCTCCCCCTGGGGAGTGAAAGATGGTTTAACAATACTCAAAACTCATCATGAAACAACAATAGGAAAAAGGGGATTTTTGTTGACTCTTGGAAACAAAGGGAGAGAAATGAAATTTCCGAAGGCTCTTATCTCTGTTTCATGTTTGTACGTGTTCACTTACCCCTGGTGTAGATGCTGAGGGTCCATAGGGGTACTGGGTCCATGCTAGGGATGATTCCTCCGTTGTATCCAACAGCACAACTGAAATAAACACAAAAGAAAAGGAAAATTTATATTAAAATCATCAGAGTAATTTCTTTTCTCCTTGAATAATGGATTTTTGCCATCCGTCGACTCTTGACCCCCTCTACGACCTACACACCCACGGAAATGAGGCTCTGAGTTCAAATAAGCAGAATAACGAACTACAATCTTCCCCTTCCATTGTTTTCACGGAATAAATTCTAAATCATAATAAATAAAAGCCCAGGCAGTGCGCAGTGACTAACCGAGGAAGATGGAGTGTGGGGTTAGGCGGACGGGATGAGTTATAGGAGCAGCGGCAGCCAGCGTCATCGGCTTTCTAGGATGACAGACAGTAAAGCGAGTAGGATTGGACTCTGTGTTGATTCTAATCAAGAGGAAATAATGGAAATGTGGGTCTGAGGCAAGATCCACGAGGGGAAAGCATAAACGATGGATGCCCGTACCGTACCGAATTTTCTAAAAAAAAAAATTCCCCTTTGAAGTTTCCATAATTTAATTCCCTCTCCATTTCCATCATTCTCATTCAGTTTCCCTAGAAGGTCCCACTTGAGGGTTAGGCAACTAGGAAAAGTAAAAATCATAAGTAGTAGGAAAATGTCCATCAGCTCTTAAGAACTCCAATTCTTTTGAAAGAGGAGAAATTCAAAAGGAAGTCAAGCAAGATGAGGAGAAAAATCAAGAGAAAGTTGAGTAAAAAAAGAATTCAGTGTTTAATTTCCAAGAAGCAGGGGTTGAGTTTTAGTAGGAGTCGTTGTCGTATAATTGGACTTCTGGATATCTGCCTCCTCCATCCCGGATTATTAAAAGGAAATATAATGAAAATTCATCTCTAGAGGCGGAAGAGAGGGAAAGTAGCGTATGTGAGAGCCTGGGAGTGACTGAATTTAAGCCACCAAGACCACGACCACGGGAACACGTAGAACGCTCCTTGCTCCTGTCTAATAAATAAGGAAGGGAGAGAAGTCGTGTCTGGATGCATGTGTGACAAAATGCGTCTTTTGTCACCGGGGGTTCTCTTTTATTCCCCTTGGGACACACGAAGACCCAGGCGAAACAACATTTTCCGGTTCCCCGAATTCTCACTTAAGCCTTTGATCAGATTCCACCACGGCGGCGACCGTGTGGTACTCGAGGAGACGAACAGTGACGGCGTGCCGACTAAAATACAATTCATAGAAATCTCGTTGAAATCTCAGGAAGGCAACGCCCTTCTCACATTCCTCCGAACCAGAGTTTACACATGAAGAATTTTCACCTCTTCCGTCCACCGTTTCACCAAGACATTGAGGCAGGATTTCAATCTTATAGCTCAACTCACAATTGAATTTGTACTACATCCTCTTCCCAAGACAAATTCAATTCAGTCTCCTCAGGTGAAAAAAATACAGAAAAATGTCAACGCCCTTTCTCAAAAAGAAGAAAAATGTTTACGCTGTACCTGCTTGTATGTTTAAAAAATTCTATCCTTTTAAAAATCGAGGCCAAAAAAGTCAAAGGTTTTCACTTCCTATGATCAATTCAGGATTATGGAAAAGCTTTGTTAAGAAAAGAAGCTGCTCCCCCTCCCTTCAAAGTCTCTGTTGTCACAAGCACGGTGACCATTAGTAGAGGGGATTACCAGTAATCTTCACACCATCACGCATTCACATAAATCGACAATAATAAATTGACAAGGCAACAAAGGAAAAAGAAAGTAAGGAACAACAGACGACGCTGCTTTTCATCTTCTCAGACCAATTTCCAAAATTCAAAATTAGGATTTTCATAAGGTGATAAATTAAGTACTGAAAGCTGGATTATGCCGAATCACTGTAGAGAAGCCACCCACTTCTTTCTTTGCGTTTACATAATTGTAAGTTCCAATTTCATAATTCATGAAAATCCAAAAATCCCAAGGTGTTAATTTCCTAATGGAATAGCTGATAGGGCTCTCCTCAATATACCTTTCCGTCGGATTCCCGTGTGACCCCTATGCTGACCTTATCTGGGACAGTGACAGGGGTGTGCCAAGAGCAGCTTATTTCCGTCCCTCACAGGCTGGAAGGAGGAGAAACTGTTGGATGGACTGTGAGTCCTACGCTCTTCGTGTCCACCTCCTTAGGAATCCTGAGCTCATCAATGAAAATCCTACGATCTCCTTAGTTCAGTCACTTGTCCAGCTCACGCAACCAAATCCCTTCTGCTTTTTCAACATCTCCAGAGAAAGCCAAGGAAATCCTTTTTGCTCGCATCAGCAGCTCACCTATTTAACAGGAGATGAGCTCGAGGATGCCGGAAAAGAATTTCAAAGGAAAAAAGCAGAGACGATGCATCTCCATGCCCTCGTCCTGGCATCACTTTGCATAGACTGTGCCGTCGTATCCCTCGCTATCGTCCTTATTTACGTTTCTACCTTTGTAAGTTTTAGGGTTTTAGTTAAGGATCAGACTCATTCCCCGAAAAATTCATTTTTTCCTATTTCTACAGCCAAAGTGTCTACCGTACATCGTTACCTTCATTTTTACCTTTTCTGCCCACATCGCTAGTCTCTTCTTCTCGAGTCACGTGGCCAGGTGGCTCACTTGTGTCCCTAGCGGTGGGTCTCAGAGATTTTGTGATGGAGCAGAGGAAGTAATTAAAACTCAGGGGAGAATTAGTGTGGTCCTCCCTGATAAGCCCATCGGAGTTTCCAATTTTGAAATCTCTCTTGTAAATTCTAATCTCTCTAAACAGAAGCCTGGAATGATTATTTTAAACTATGGATTTTTTTAGGTTATCAAAAATGTGAACGTGGGATGTATAGCTATGGCAGGTCTCTGTTATTTTTCAATGAAACGAACATTTGTGGACCTAAGGGGTGGAAATCAGAACATCCGGAATCGACTCCCGGAAAATCAAGAAAACCCCGGTCCTAATGGAGAAAATGAAGTCGGAGAAAATCAACAACAGGAATAAAGGGAGGGGGTTGCCATCACCGGAACTCCCCACCACTTTCTTCCAGAAACTTAATAAATCCAACATTTGGGAAAGTGGTCAAATCTACCTGATTCTGAGATTTCTCGCGTGTCAACATGTGAGATTTTCTTATTTCCTTAAAATAAAATTCCTAAGAAGGGTGGGGGGAGAAAGTGAAAGTGAGAATTGTTGTATTAGTCTTTTTTTGGTGGGACGACAACTGGTCTGTGCTAGTAATGGTGAGAATGATGAGCCAAACGGGAAAACCCTCATTCCAGATCTTCTTTTACGATTATGAGCCTGTCGCCCAGCACCATTTCCCCGCCCCTATTACTTGGTCAGCACTAACATAGGGATCTGTGAGGGAAAAACTTTCTCCATTTCCTTAACTATTCACCAGAACGAAATAGTAAAGACCCTGTCTTATCTTCCTGTACAGCTTCAGCTTAAGAAAGGAATAAAAAAAACTTCCCCTCCGATGAAGTCGACAGGTTTCACAGAAGAAAAAACTATATTTTTCAAATCCTGTAAAAATGGCTAATTCAATTTCGAGTTATTTTTTTTTATTTTTTTGATAACAACGCATGTGCATGTCCTGTCTCACTGCTACCGACCTCCCCATCATGTACTTAAAGAGCATAATTAGATGGGCGAATCTTCATCTTTTTCCGTTCTGTCTCAGTGCTGGAGCAGAAGTTTTATTTCAAAACCGGTTTTTCGGCTGTAAAAAGTTCTTCTGGTTGAAGTAATCATAGTAATTGACAGAAACCCCCTTCCTTTCAACAATCAAACACTACGATATCACTCTTCTACCAATCACATACACAAAAATTCTTCCTTCCAGAGACTTAAGTACTAAACTTTATTTTTCAATATCAGAAGTTCTATAGCAAAAGGAGAGACCTGTAATGGCTTCATGTGAAAATCCCCGAAAACAAAATCCCTTATCCAAAAATCCCCGAACGAAAATCCCCGAATCGAAAATCCCCGATAGGTGAAAATCCCCGATACCCGAAAATCCCTTATGAGATAATCCCCGAACCAAAAATCCCCGATACCTGAAAATCCCCG
>JABASM010000084.1:0-36740 GCA_019776545.1 Brachystomella parvula
GCCGCGTTCTTGGCTGACATACCATGGCACAATCATTGCACAATCCGAAAGCACTATATTTGCGTGTATATTGTGTTCTTGTGTTTTCTGGGTACACTCCACGTCAGTTGAGCAATTTCTGAGCTCTGCTCCTTGAAGAATGTAAACAATTGGTTCCAGTGAAGAAATCTCTTCACTCCCCTTATCAGTTCCTGACTCATTTGAACTCTTTTGTTCGTATCAGGTCCCTTGCTAACGTTCTGGAATCGGAGTTAGACCTATACACTGGTTCCATGTGAAAATTCCCAAAGCAAAAATCCCCAATGTGAAAATTCCTGATTTTAAAATCTCCATTGTGAAAATCCTCAATTTAAAAAACCCCCAGTTTGAAAATCCTTGATGTGAAAATCTCGAGTATGTGGAAATCTGGAATATATATGTGAAAATCTTCTCTAAAAATTACGAATTTGCAGGGAATCTTGAGTTGAAGAACCTCATGCCTCTTACCATCAAGGGCTTGCTTGGGATTTTCATACACTGAAAATGTTCCCATACTGGAGATTTTCACATACAGAGCATTTTTCAGATATTTGAGATTTTCACATTGGGTATTTTCACACTGGAGGTTTCCGTTTCGGGGATTTCACCTGTCACCCTGTACATTGGTACTTCACCATGACACCAAGGAAGCAGTTATGAGAATTTATGGTCCAGTTATGTCTTATGTTCATTTTCATTTGGCTGTCATTCAAGAAATGTCCCCTTTCCCTTGGCTCCTTTTTTTATTGACCAGGTTCTCACGCTTTGCATTAAATATTTACACGTTCTTAAATCATGCCTATGTTCTTTAATTACTATGTGTCCACCAGCTATTGTTTTATACACCCCTCTAGTTTTTCAGAAATTTTCCATGCAATTTTTTTTCTAGCTAGCAAATGATTATGATACGAGAAATCCTCCTTTCATGCATTTAGAATTCCATTTCAAGCCTGGTGGAGCACAAAATTATACCTCAAGGAAGGGCCATTTCCACAATTTAGGCTCTTCCGCTCCAAAATATTTCCAACAAGAATAATTTTGCTTGCTTTTACTAATCTTCGATTGTCACCATGCCTTATTGTTTGTTACTTAATTTTATTAAATTTTTACCAGGCGTTTGCAAAGAAAGGAAAAAAAAATTATCGAAGAAATTACAAAAAAAAAATTTGGTTCTTATTACCCTAAATGAAAGAAAATTCTACGAAGTTTTTTTCATGACTGAATTTTCTAGCTTCCTTGAACATCCTAAAAAATTTAATCTAAAAATATGTTTCTAACTTGAATTTTTCTAAAAATCGAACACGCAGTTTTTATTCTACTCATTGATTTCTCTCGGACTTCCACGGTTGATGAACCTGAGGTAGAATTTGCTGAGAGCGGATGAGCTCCGCTTGACTTTCCTATGCTCTTGTCCTTGCCCTATATTTGGTTGACTCCTCCTCCAGTCTTCCACGCTCTGAGCCCTCTCAGCGGATCCAATGGTTGAAGGGGACGAGCGTGCAGAGGCTCCACTTCCAGTACTTGAGCCTACGTTTTCCACGCTGTAGAATGTAGCCGTTGTAATGCTAGCAGACACGGAAGTAGCAACTGACCGTCGCCCATCTTCTGCACTTTGGTATCCCAGGGTCGTTTGAGAGACCGAAGGTGAAACTGGCACTGATGAAGGCAAGTCATCCAGTCTAACTAAAATTGGGTGCCCTGGTGGAAAAAAAAATCAATCTCATAAGCACCATACTTAAAATTCATATCAACTGAATTTTCTACCAAGGAAATTCACTGTCTCAATCAAAACTTAAAATAATAAAAAATTCTGATAAACCAAATCAAAATAATATAAAAATATTTTTTAGGAATTCAGTGCATTTAAAGGACCTCACCACAATAACATTATGAAAGGGACATCATACAACTTTCAAAGAAACCTAGCCGCCTTAATTGAGTTTTCAGCCTAGAGTCGAATGGCGAAGGTCGTTTTCCCAAATCCGAATTGGTTTGATCTCAGGAGGTTACTAAAGGTCAGCCCCTTGACATCACGGACCTCGACAAACGATACGTCAGTCGAAAGCTCTTGGTTCCCTAATCTCAGAAACATGTTACAGTTGACTATTTTGAGCCACAGCATTGCCGCTAGGGGTCGCCAAACCTTACACTGAACGTTAAATGACCTCTAGCGGCAAAGCCGTGGTCTGAAAAGGTCAAGTTCAGCGTAATTTTGGAATCAGGTAATCAATAACTTTCGATTGACGTATCGCTTGTCCAGATCCATGAGACCAAAGAGCAGACCTTTAGTGACCTCCAGAGGTCAAACTAAGTGGAAATTGTACAAATGACCTGCACCAATCGATTCGAGGCTGAAAATTAAGTTAAGGCCGTATAGTTTCTTATAAAGTTCTATTGGGCCACTTTTCTAATGTTATTCTGCTGAGATCCTTTATAGAGAAAAAAAAACTAACCTGTGGCGGTTGCTGCAGCAGTTGTACTAGCTTCTTGAGGTCTTTCAGTTGATTCTGACCTAGCTGCTCCAGTACTTCCGCCTCGAGCGCCAAGAAGTACTGAATCCATTTTTCCAATAATTTCCAATAGATTCTCACGAAACCCTGCCATTCTCTCCACTACTCCGTGTATCTCATTACGAAATTCCTCTATTTTCTTCCTGAATTCGTCAATCTCGGCTGCTTGAAGGACGGAAACAGCTCCAACTGATTCATAAGCTTCTTTTAGCTCTTCCACCTGCTTCTGTAATTCGCTTACATGGAAAGTAGGACTAGAACCTTGGGGGTCGTTCTCCCAATTTCGATTCTGGGTCACCGGAGGGTTTCCTAAAGGCGGTGGGGAGGTTGATGGGCTTGAGACAGGGTCAGACTCAGTGACTTCAATTTCCGGGAAGAGTGAGGTCGTTCTGGACATCGCAAATTGTTTTTTACATTGGGGGTAGGGACAGTTAGCTTTGAAATCTGGGTCTGGAGTCTCGATTCCAAGTACGCTCTGTGAATTCTTAACCCATTGAATCAGGCACTTCCGGTGGAAGACGTGACCACAGTGAGTGGCCAATGGGCAGTTTTCTGATCCTTCAGGTGGAATTATTATTTCAGTGGAACAAACACTGCATTTAATAAAACTTGGCATTTTCTCTTTCAATAAAAGTAAAAGTCAGTCTTGTAGTCGTGCTTTGTAAACTTTTGAGAAATAAAAAACACGGAAGAAGTGCTGCTGTATGATTCAAGAGCAAGCGATCAACTGAAAATGATGTAATCGCTAAGGACGTGAATTTGATGAGAAATAGTAGAATAGAGTGGCTGCCAATAGCGTAATTTTTTTTTCTCGTTCGTGGGGTTGAGTTGTAAATTATTTTATTTTAGTGATTGTTGATTGACTCGAAGAACGTGATTGATTAAGATGAACTAAAGAGCGACGCTCAGCAGCACCATTCCCACCATTTAGTATCTTCTTATTCAGCATTTACATTGCAAAACTAATTTGAAATTATTATCTTAATTGCTTCGTTTTTAATTGCAGACAGCCCTCAGTTTTGCCTGTGGGATTGGGAACGCGTTGCTAGTTGAAGAGCTGAGTAAATTAAGACGCCTGGACCCGAACCTTGGGGACAATGAGCTCAATACACCCCTACACTATGCTGCTCAGGCTGGTGAGTTGCTTAAAATTTTCTCGTTGGGTCATTTTAGGTTAATTTCGAAATTTTTCATGTTTAAAGGTCAATCCGCTGTTGTGGACTTGCTGCTTCATCGTTTTGAAGGAGTAATTGACCCAAACGCTAGAAATAACACTGGGTTAACGCCACTCCATAAGGCAGCACTCCAGGGGAGGAGTCGAGTCGCTAAGAGCTTAATTGTCGCAGGTAAGAATTTCACGAAAGCTGGAATCTTTTCTGCGTTGGTGATTGTTTTTTTTTTCGATTTATTTCCATTTGCTAATACTTTGTTTTTAATTTTTGATTTTTTTTAAAATTGATATTTTGTATTAATTTTTTTTTCATGTTTCTTAAATTATTTTTTCATTTTTTATTTTCCTTTACTCTTGCCATTGTTTGGAATTTTTTATTACGGTTTTCTTTTCTTCTTTGGTATACTTTTTTCTTTCATTAATTTGGCCTTTTCTTCCAAGTCAAAACTCCTTTTCTTATTTTATTGATTTGTTGGCTTTTTTTAAAAAAAATTTGCCCGGAGTGTGAATCTTTCCATGATTTCTTGGCTTTTATGTAGGAGCCTTACCTCACCTCCGAGATTACAGCCGAAATATGACAGCAACTGAGTGGGCGAGGCTGTGTGGTCGCCATATCTGCGCAGAAGTCATCATTCGGGCTGCGCGTGACCACCAGCCTTCTAGCGTTGGAACTCCGCCCCCTCGCTTTGATTCTGCGATAAGAGCTTTCCCTGTAAGATTTTTTTTTTCAAAGCTAAACCACAGCTGTATTCGACTTTGATTATTTTGTAATTTGTAGACGAGTCAGAGTGCAATGGAGCTTAAACGTATAAATTCAGATGACTCACCGTACTACCACCATCACCTCCAAAATGCTCGGAATGCAATTTCAGGGGCAAACTGGCTCAAGAATAAATTACGAAGGGCCCTTGGATCAAACATGGCTGGGATACCTACTCGTTCCGAGACTTCGTTCGCCCTCGTCTCAAACCTCACTGATGCAACAATATGCGCAGGCTCCCTCATTCTTCCTTCCATTAAGCCTATCATTGATCAGCAGAGGCCTAAAGTCTTCAAAAAATTAAAAATTCCAACTGTACAGGTCACTCAGATCAAAAGTTGATGAGAAAACCCCCCTTCATTTTTTGCTTTAACCAATACGCGATTCGAAAATCTGTGAATCTCATTACAGATACATAACATATCTGTATTTGATTTTAAGCTTCCGTATAATTGTTCACTTGAATTTTGATTGGCGTCGAAGGCTACGCCTACTCGAATTCATTCATGAAAAGACCATTGACATTTCCATGCTAAGAAAATAAAAGAAATTTTATGAAAATAGTCAGTAAGTTTAAAAAGTTTGGGGTTTCATTCAAATTGAGCCAGAAGGGATATCAGGGTTTGAAGGTAGGTTACTACAAATCGAATTTTGGATGTAATTAAGGGAAGGCAGGCAATGAGGGCAAACTGGTGGTGGGCTGGGGATGAAGAGGACAATCGCATGGCGCAGACACAACTCATCTTGATTTCAAGAATGGATGGTTGGTCTTGGTTCTCAGGCTTCGGTACACCGCAGGTCGTCATTTCCAATTGAAAGGCGAGTATGCTGAGGACGACGTTAATTAGGAAGCGGATTGTATGCACAAAGAACCGCCTTGAAGGCTCAGTAGTCTGTGGATCAAACCGGTAGTCCACCATTATTGTTTTCATGACGAGCATGAGAGCTGGAAACAATAAGAACCAGGCTGACAGGAAGACAGTGGATATCTCAGCCAGTATCAGGGCAAAACCCCATGAGAAGACCAGTCCAGCCAGGAGCAATGTCCAGGCCTTCAGCTCGTGGAACTACAAATGGAGGGGTCAAAGGAAAGGTCAATGCTATCTCTGGTACCTTGAGCAGTAGGAGCTTACGAGGATATGCGTCAATGGAAGCATCCTGACGAGATTTGGGCCAGTTTCCTTATTTCGCTTTATGTCATCAAATTAACGACGTCCTTAAGCGTCTTCAAAAGTAAACCCGCGAAATTCATAAAAAACACATGTTTGTGTTGTCAAAGCATTCTGATTTCAATAAAATCGAAATTGCTGGAAGCGAAAGAGCGCTTGTCATTTGCAGCAGTTGAATATGCGCCCAAGTACTTCGTGGGAGCATCAGCTATTGGAACGCTCGTTGCGTTGGTAGCTCGGTGATCATACTTCATACGGTAAAGATTTTTCCCAATATGAGAGTATAATGGGAAACGTACGACGGAACTTCAACTTGCAAAACGGCTCAAAGGTAAAAACTGATTGATCCACAAATTATTCGTTGCGTAAATTAACTTATTTCTGTACGAACTGGAGTTACTGTGAACGCAGTACACCCGGGCACCGTGTACACGGAAATAGGGATACACACTGGAATTTACAAAAGCGTAATAGGAAGCACATTGGTCGCACCCATTTCTTCGATTTTTCCTCAGAAATCCACTACAGGGTTCCTATACTACCACTTACGCCGCACTCGAGCCGTCCGTTGAAAGCGTCACGCGGAACCGGAAATACTTCATGTTAGTAATATTGAAATATTGTTTTTCATAGAATTCTCAGATATATTCCATTTTCACCCTTTGATTTCTAGAGATTGCAAACAAGCTTCCTTGACTCCACACTCCAGTAGTGGAAGATGAAGAAGCAGTCGTTCGCCTAGGAGGTTGACTCCGTGGATCCGAATTCATTAGAAATTGCGTGTTTGGGGAATGCCTCGTGTCCTCTAGTAGTAGTCCAGTATTATTTTTGGTAAGACTTTCATCCTCCATTTCAACACCGGTGCCGCCGTTCAGAATGTCAGGAATAGTGGTACTGATCTACTGTAAAGATACCGTAAAGACCGCATCTCTGAGGTAGCGTGCACCATGACAGCGTAAATGTATCTTGAATGACTGACATGGCACAAGGCTTATAAATGGTTGCACTGACATAGGCAGTCTTAATGATCTCTTTGTTTTCTTTAATAGTGATCGTCATGCCAGGGGTGAGCCACGTAAACCATCCTCTGATTTAGAACTCTTCAGGATAGCAGGCTACATTGGATTCGTCGATTCATCCTCCGTTCTCCTCATGAAATGCTGAAAATCGAAAACTATAGTACGTCAGTCTCGCAGTGGATCAGCTCCTTGTCTTGACCTTTTCGGTAACCCCGTCTATTTTGTAAAACCTTGAAATCCGTGAGAGTGCGAATTCTGTGCATCTACAGAGACTAAACAATCCCTGTAATCGGCTCAAAAAATCGTGGGGAGAGGCAAGTAAATTCAACGAGAGAACACCTACAACTCCATTGCTACCTCGCCCCCTCCCCCACCAGTTTGGAAATTCCAAGAAATCCTCGTTGCTTTTGACGATCGACCAGGCGCAGTCCGTTTGCTAATCACAGAAAGCCTACAGCCCCTTCCCTGGAAATACAGTAATCACAAATCCTAATACTCATGACAGTACAACTTGACAGTAATAAAGAGTCCAGCAATTACCAGCATTGACAATTCTACTGCGCTACGCTACAACTTTTATAATCGTGATCATAAAGTAAGCGCTCGAGTTATATAATCTGGATAGGTATATTTGGTTTCTAGTATAGTAAGATTAGTATAATTTCAAGATTAGTAAATTAGAAAAGTAACTAAGCTAGTTACTAACTAATTAAGTAGTTTTCAGGTTTCTAGCTTCTAAGCTAAGCTTCTAGGTATTATGAGCAAAGCCTCTGGACGTTTTTTTGATAGATGATGGAAGCCATTCGGCGTTTTGAGAATTTTTTTCAGGAATTTTCTATTTCTTTGCGATTGCAGTCTTGATGTGGGCTAAGGTAAGATCAGCACCCGCCTCACAGTTGAACAGTGCAGAGTTTAGTTGGTATGACAAGTCGGCACGATTCTTAGCACTCTGCAATTTGATATCCAGCTTGTCTCTCTCCTTCTCATCCTTATACTCGTCGAAAGCTAGAAGATCCAAAAATAGAGTTAGACAAGGGATATGATATTTATTAAGTTTGAGAGAGAAATTAATTATTACCTTTGCGGAGTAAAGCTCGGAGTGAGACAGAGGGCAATCGCTTCTGCTTCGCGTTCGTGTTCATATCATTATCACCACTGACATGAATGTACTCTTGGTCCAACTCTTCGCCCTCTCGAATGAGCTTAGCGCAATTGATGTAGCCCTTGACAACTTCTTCAAACTGCTCCGTAAGTTTGTACTCCGCAATAGCCTTCTTGAGAAAGAAAGGAATGTTGTGGTATTTCTGGTCGTGGCATAGGAAGACAATTCCATCATTTTCACCCTTTACTTCCTTCAGCCAATCCAAAAATTCAAGAAGGGTCAAGTAAATGCTCTTTGACCTCAAAGCTCTCATACTTCGAACATTACGAAGAACACGCCATGTCCTGAATAGTCAAAAAAACCAAAAACCAAGTTATTATACAAGCTCTCCTTTGGCTCCTTCAAATGCAAGGTTTTTCTTACCTAAAGTTGACAAATACTCGGACTCCATGTTCTCGTGTTGAACTAAGGCTAATGTTACGGTAAGGCATCACATATTGAGAGTAGCGATTCTTTGTAGAAGCACAGGCAGCAAGTTGGAAAATCTCATCCATGACTTTCTTCCCAGTTAGATCAAGGGCAAGTGTCACAATCTTGTAATTCCCTTCAGGAATTCCACGTACTACCTCAAGGGAACTACCGTCAGGTTCCGGATGCTGAAATAAAGAGTAAAAAATGTCAGAATCGACTCGGTACTACTTTAATTTCGATAAACTCACATTTTCCTCATCTTTTTTCACGTCAGAAGGAACAAGTATCTTTCCCCCTTGCTCTCTTTCCCCATCATTAGCAGTACCAGCCAATTTTTTCAAGTCACAAGTGGCAGGTATCTTGTACGTTTGAGTCTTCTCTTCAGACGTATCAATCTAACGATTTAGCAGAAAAGTATTTTGTAAGGCTTTCAGGAATTTTAAAAACCGGCAAAGGAGTGACAAGCTTACCTTTTCCTTGCAATCGGTCGTACTATCCATATTGACCTTGACTTCAGCACCAGACATCTAGAAGCAAAAGAAAGTAATAATTAATATACAGTAGTTTAGAACCAGAAGCCTAGCACCAATGAACTCCAGCGGCCATTGAACAATGACCAGCATTCCAGGTCATCAACCTTCATACTCATCTCATGAAAATGACGGAATGCCTAAAACGGGATAAAAGTGGTCTTACCTTTAGGTCAATGGTGTCAAAACAGAGGAGGTCAGTTGATGAAAGAGTGATCAGTAGGACTACTGACAGTGCAGTTAATCAGGAAATCAGGATACCGATGAATCTGGCGAACAAAAGCAACAGAAACAGGACTCTCTGCCTTGGAAGACTGGGAGCGAATGAGACGAAAATTCTTTTGTTTTCTCCTTCTCATCTGGATCCGGAAGATGGAAATGACGTGGAGCGTTTTTTTTTTCTTTGTTCTTTTTCAGCCAATCAGGAGACAGGACAATGGCCTCGGGCAGATTACCGTAATTTCTCCTGTAGACCTACTAATTTTGTCAAATCCTCCACTTAATTCCGATTATCCCACTGATTTATAAAAATTTCTGTGAAAAACTGACTAAAAGTCTACTGTCATCAAAATCTAAGTGGAATTCTGTTTTGCAGGCTTTATTTGATTGCAAAAACAAGAAACCACTGATATAACTGACTACCTCATGTTATAATCTCTTGTGTTACCTGTATTGCAAAAATTTTTGGTTAACTACCTGGCATAGTTTATTATTGGTCAACCTTGTGTTCACCTTGCGTGAGGACAGCTGAGTTTGATCCAGGACCGCTGATAACCTTGGTTTTACTTGAATGGGTTTTAATGGGTCGTGCAGACACCTACACTTAGTACTAATTTAATTTTGAGCTATGTACTTTTAAAGGTCAGGAAACACCCTGATGATTTACCGACTCGACTCAGTCGGTATATGGTTTTCTTCCAGGGCCCTGTTTCATAAAGATTTAGAAGTCTACAGTTCCGACAATTCTGGTAGGGATTTATGAAACCCCCCCCAAGATTCCTGCGAGAATTTTCAGAATGGTAGACTTGTAAATCTTTATGGAACAGGGCCGTTTGTCAGTTTGAGTTCAATTTTTTTCGAAATGTAATGTGTTTCAAGGCAACATTTTGATTTTGGAGAAGCCAATGCTACTCAATTCTAAAATAGCTTGGTTCATTCGACTTTTTCCTACTATGTTTGATTGATTTCCCATCGTTTCTTATCATTTTCTATTATTATTTTGCAAAGCAAGAATTTCTATATAATTTCTTTTTGGTTGCAGCCTTTTGAGAATAACGCTTTTGAATTACTAAAAACGGATCAACATACCCAGGTTTTCGGACTTTTCATTTTTCGTTTCGACTATCACGGAATCGGTGCGCTTAGTTTGCACAATTTATTTTGAACCCAAATTGAATGAAAATGGAGATATGATAATCAGCGTCCCAGTCAGTATAGATAAGGGAATAATAATTGCTGTTTCCTGGAAATAAGCTTATTTCACACAATTTGGATTAATAAGGGATGTCCTTCGTTTTGCAAGGCTCTTGAATTGATTGACAAATCGGAGCCCAGCAGCAGGATTAGAATTAGGAAAAGCGGGCTCACAAACTTTCAGAAGCCTGCAGTTTCAGCACGGGTTAAATGTACTAAGGCCAGCCTGTACCAGAATCAGTGTCAGGTATCGTTTGAGTAGGTCATAATCGCTTGCGTTAAATCCTTGTCCAATCAGAACCGAGTAGCTGAATCCGCCGATTGAAGTCAAAATATCTGCTCCCATGCATTCGTTATCCAATCAAAAAATAAAAAGCCAGAACCAAGAACAAGGCAGGCAAAATCCAAACTGGCAATTCCTAAAGGAGGATGATTTTAGTTCCCGGGCTTAGAATGAAGTAGAGGGGACTGGGGGCAGTCGGTTAGTGGGGTCAGTAGGTTATTCGCTAATAGCTTTTCCACCGATGGGCCTTTGGGAGCGAAAAAAATCAGTCGCAAGGTTCGGACAGTTAGTAAGGAGAGGTTAATTAAAAAATTTGAATTTGGTCGTGTCTGTGGCATGAGAGGGGTGTTCGAATGAATTATAGTGAAAAAAAGGCAAAAGTAAAAATCTTTAGCACATAGAAAAAGCCCAGAATCCGATAAAGTACGGCGTCCATCTTTACCTCCGGTAGGTATATGGTTCTGTGTACTTCTGATGGTTAATATAAAGTCTCGAAAATTAAAAAAATTAAACCCGAGATTTTTTAAATTAATTTAAAACAAAAAACAAGAGAGTGGGGGCAGTCGGTTACGCTTTTAGTTTGTTAGTGCTCCTTCACCTACAGCTAACCAAATTCGAAAATTTTTTCTCGATAACATCACAAAAGCGATACCTCACAAAACCCGCATTTTTACAAATTATTTCGTTAACGCTATTGCTTACAGCAAGCGATTTTCTAAAACAGTAAAAAATAACCGACTGACCCCACGTAGTGCGAGCAGTTGAAGGCAGTTTCTCCTAAGAAGTCCAAGCAGCGGAAAACCGTTTGACCGAAATTTTTTTTTCCTGATGTAGAGGACTTGTATTGAAACGTTGAAACGTTGAAACGTTGAAACGAAAGAAATAATTAGCTTAGATCAACTGATTGATTTTCACTATGCTTGGTACTGGAGAAAATATATAACCGACTGCCCCCATCCCTGTAACCAACTGCCCCGACGTAGTGGGGGCAGTTGGTTTTTTCTACTCTTTTAGAAAATCGCTTGCTGTAAGCGATAGCGATGATAAAAAAATTTCTAAAAATGGGGGTTTGCTAAAGTATCGCTTTTGTGACATTACAGAGGAAACGAACTTCAAATTTAATTAACTGTAGCTGAAGGAGCATTCAAAAACTAATAGCGTAACCGACTGCCCCCAGTCCCCTCTACTAACAATTATTTTTAAAAATGTCAGACTTCAATTTTGAATGAACTTAAATTTTGGTAGATTTCGCAGTTTTGATTTTTTTTTTACAATTTCTACAAAATATGACGGGTTCTTTCAACCATTATTTCAACTACTAGTATTTCTAAAAAAGTTTTTTTTTTTAAAACTTTTTTTAAATTTCGAGAGGCTTTTAGTGGGTCCATTCGAAAAGCTGACTGTCACAGCACAGTTAACTGGACTCTGTTTTCAATAACATGCTGCTCAATGACTGTCCATTTGAATTTTTCAAGAGTGGCGTCGAAGGCCTTAAAGTCATGAAAAGACCGATAACATTTCCATGCCAAAAACGGATGGAATTTTATAAGATTATTAACGTGGGATTAAAAAACTTTGTGTTTTATTCGAATTGGGCAAGAAGGGAAATCAGGGTTTGAAGATAGGTCACTACAAAGCGAATTTTTGATGTCATCAAGGGAAGGCAGGCAATGAGGGCAAACTGTTCGTGGACTGGAGATGAGGAAGACAATCGGATAGCACAGACACAACTCATCTTGATTTCAAGAATGGTTCGGTCAGCCTTTGGCACGCCACAGGTCGTCATTTCCAATTGGTAGGCGAGTGTAATGAGGATTACGTTGATTAGGAAGCGGATCGCATGGACAAAGAACCGCCTTGAAGGCTCAGTAGTCTGTGGATCAAACCGGTAGTCAACCATTATTGTTTTCGTGACAAGCATGAGGGCTGGAAGCAATAAGAACCAGGCTGACAGGAAGACAGTGGATATCTCAGCCAGTATCAGGGCAAAACCCCATGAGAAGACCAGTCCAGCCAGGAGCAATGTCCAGGCCTTCAGCTCGTGGAACTACAAATGGAGGGGTCAAAGGAAAGGTCAATGCTATCTCTGGTACCTTGAGCAGTAGGAGCTTACGAGAATATGCGTCAATGGAAGCATCCTGACGAGATTTGGGCCAGTTTCCTTATTTTGCTTTATGTCATTGAATTAGAGAGATCTTGAAGCGTCTTCAAAAGAAAGCCCGCGAAATTCATAAAAAACACATGTTTTTGTTGTCAGAGGAATTCTGATTTCTACTCTTAGAGTAATTTGTCTTAGAGTCGCTCGCTTAGAGTCATTTGCAGCAGTGGAATATGAGGTGGAGACTGCCCAAGTACTTCGTTGCAGCATCAGCTGTTGGAACGCTCATCGGTGGCTCAGTGATTATACGGTAAAAATTTTCCTTGGATTTGTAATATGACGGCCAGGGTCGAGTAATTTTTTAGTGGCTCCAAGGTAGTTACTCCGACCATCGAGTTTATACCGTCAAATGGAGTGAGAAGTGGCACGGACACGTAAGCAGAGCAAGCAAGGGTACCTCTTAACGGAATCAAACCATTTCAGCGTCTTATCATAGGGAGGCAGTCCTTGGATTTGGATCCATGTATTTTGAATTTTGCGAATCAAAGGAAGACCCCCGTCAATTTCGCTTATGGAGTTCCGCTTCCCCCGTTATATTTTTCTGTTGTAAATAAAGCATCTCTAACACACACCCTATACAACTTGTTCAAACGAGATTCTTAGAAATTGGCTTCTCTTTGACCTTTACAGGTCACCAAAGACCAATCAGCTGATCTAAACCTGTCAAGGTGTTCTGATTCAAATGTCCGATTTTTTCCCAAGCACATGAACCTGTAAGTCCAGTAAAATAAGAAAATACGCCCTCGCCTCAAGCGTACTTGTCTGACTGAAAAGGCTTCCGTGCAGTGCAGAAGCCTTTTCAGCTGCGCAGCAAAACAGAAATTCTTCCGAAAGCGCAGTCTGCGCTTGGTTTAGTGAAGAATTTTGGTAGGAAGCTTTGAGTTACGTGCATAGGTGGGGACTTCTCTAGGATTAGGACGCTGAGAGCATTTACTTCCGTCAACGAAGACATCTGCAAAGGGTCAGCATCGTCCTCGGCTCGTCCTTACTTTCACTCCGTCTGCTCGTGTTCACCTCGCTTTACGTTATTTTTACTTTGCATTTACTATTTTCTTTGTACATAGGGAGTCTATTGTTGGCAAATCACAGAGGCTAGGTCCAGAAATCCGTGCTGACGGGAAAGTAATCATAGTGACTGGGAGTAATACTGGTATTGGGAAGGAAACGGTCCGTGACTTTGCAAAGAGAGGAGCTACAGTCTACATGGCATGTCGTGATATGGTCAAATGCACTGCGGTAAGCGTACAAACTTTCCATAAGGTTCATTAAGTAGGAAACTACCCTAATTCGCTTCTTTCTTCCAGGCAAGAGCTGAAATCATACGAGAGACACTCAACCGTCACGTCTACTGCCGTCAATGTGACCTAGCAGACTTTGAGTCAGTCGTAAACTTCGTCAAGGATTTCAAATCTCGGGAGAAGCGACTAGACGTCCTTGTCAATAATGGTGGAGTTATGTGGCCGCCCAAGATGGTGACAAAGCAAGGGATTGAACTAGCGCTAGGAGTAAATCATATGGCCCATTTCTTACTGACGGATCTCTTGCTTGATGTTCTCAAGGACTCTGCACCTAGTAGAATTGTAGTCGTCTCCAGCGTAGCTCATACGAGAGGTTCAATCAACTTTGATGACTTGAATTCAGATAAATCTTACGACACTACAGCTGCTTATAATCAGAGTAAATTGGCGAATGTACTCTTTACGACGGAACTTGCAAAACGACTCAAAGGTGAAAATTGATGATCTCCACAAATTATTCGTTGCTTAACTGTCTTATTCGTATAGGAACTGGAGTTACTGTGAACGCAGTACACCCGGGCATCGTGTACACGGAAATAGGGAGACACACTGGAATTTACAAAAGTGTAATAGGAAGCATATTGGTCGCACCATTTCTGCGGTTTTTCCTTAAAACTCCAGTACAAGGTTCCTATACTACCATTTACGCTGCACTCGAGCCGTCCCTTGAAAACGTCACCGGGAAATACTTCATGTTAGTAAAATTGCAATATTTTTTTCATCAAATTGCCAGATGTTAATTTCATTTTCCCCAAATGATTTCCAGGGATTGCAAAGAAGCTCCCTTGACCCCAGTAGCGGAAGATGAAGAAGCAGCCCTTCGCCTATGGCTTACTAGTGAAAAATGGACAAGTCAGTATAGAAATCAAGAGTTGTTAAAGTCAGCTTCTAGTTAAAAATTCGTAAGTCGGAATAAAAAATTTATAAATGATTTCGTTGTCATAACAGTTGGGAAACCGCTGTTGTTATTTAACATGGTGCGGTGGTACGCACGCACGGCGTGGTGGGTGACGCGAATTTTTTTCAGAAATTGATATAGGTATCATCTAATCACTAATTTTTATTTTCCATTTTTTAGTTTTAGTGTCTTGTAAAATTTACCGTGTAGTTAGATATTAGGGAATTAAAATGGCGGCTACTAAGAAAGTAATGAAGAAGATGAAGAAAACACTTGCCAAGCTTCAGGTGTATGAGACACTGGCTGATGAGTTAGCTCCAATTTGCCATTTTAATCATGATGAGGTTGGGCGTGTTCAAGCGTGAGTTGGCTTATGGTGGACTGACTGTGTTATTTCTGTTTACTTTCAGATCAAATCCATACTCCATGCTTATGACGCTCTAGCAAGTCAGTCAAAAATGGATCGTCTTCACTTTCGTGAAGTTCTTCATTCCTGTTTCGAAATGATTGATGATTTAATGCTTGATCTTACTTTTCGGTAATGCCATCACTCCACTCCTAGCAATTCATGAAATTCATAACCATGATTTTTTTAAATAACTTTTTAGCGCATTTGATCGAAACTCTGATGGAATCGTAAGTATACTATGGCTGGCTGGGACACTAGGAATCCTTAGGAAATGTGATTTTATTTTCTGTAGGTGGATGCCAAGGAATTTTTGTGTGCTCTCTCTTCAATGATGCGTGGGGATGAGGATGAAATGGTTGAGTTTTGTTACTACGTCTATGACATGAATGGAGACGGTTCCTTAGCTCGTGAGGAACTTTACCAGTGCCTGAAGGGCTCTTTCCTCGCTGGCTATGGGCTTGAACCAGATGAAATAGAAGATGCTGAGCGGGACATTGTCGAATTAGCATTAAAAGTAATTTCAATATTCATTTTTTACAGAATTCGCCTAGTTATTATTTGTTCTTTTTTTTAACTTTTTTTATTTCCGATTTCAGAAATTAGATGTTAATCGTGATGGGCAAATCACGTTTGAAGATTTCAAGGCAGCTGTTAAGATGGACCCACTGCTCATCCAGGCCTGTGGCCCTTGTTTAATTTCACCCAAGTGTATGGCACGCTTCCTCTTCACAATAACCGAAGACTATAGAGCCTATACGTCAGAGATGCTCAACAGTAAGTCCAACCCTCAAAATTTCCAGTATGATTTTCTCGAATTTTCCTTTTTGTCAATGAACAATTTTTTAAAACCTATCGATAAAGTAAAAGAAAAATAAGGACCAAAAAGGAAAAGATAAAAACTGCCAAAAAAAGTTAATTTTTTTTTTGTTTTCCAAGATGCGGTGACGGGCAAGAAACATGGGTCGAAACGTGGATCATCCTCTTCTTCAAATACGTCCGGGTCTCGTGGTGCAAGCACTGCTGGACTCAGCCCTTAACACTCCTCGCCCTACGGCTACGCTGCACCATTTGCCTAAAAGTTCGAAATTGTACGCAGCTGGACTCAAAATTGTATAATGAAGGTTAGCCAATTAAAATTTTTATTTGAAATTAAAAAATTGAGCTGATAAGAAATGCCGTTCCCAGAAGAAAATACCCGGCTAAGTTGGCGGTGCCTGAGTTCTCGGGGTCGGCGGTTTTCGATGTAGTTGGGTCAAAGGGTGTGCTGGAGGGAGGGTCAGAGGGTGTGCCTGAGGGAGTGTCAGTTGAGGGAGGGTCAGAAGGTGGGCTTGAGGGAGTGTCAGTTGAGGGAGGGTCAGAAGGTGGTCTTGAGGGAGGGTCAGAAGGTGGGCTTGAGGGCGGGTCAGATGTCGTTGTTGTGTGATCGTCTGGTAAGCTACAAGGGTTGATCCAGGGTTTATGGATTTTTGGGACCAACTCTTCAAGATCCAATAAAATTCTGTCAGCATTAAAGGCATCAACGCAAGTAACTGGAAGGTATAGGACGTAAAAAATTAAAATATTCTTTAGCATTTTTAAAATTTCATTTCATTTCTTAACAACTTACAATTTCTTGCAAATATTTCATTGAGGTCGCAATTCTAAAAAAAAAATAGAAATTATATTATCTGATTTTTACCATAAGGGAAAGGTATTTCGGATTTTCTTTTTTTACCTTAAAGAGATCGTTAAACAGCGGCTGGAGTATCCAGTTCGAGAGCTTATCCCCAACGTAGCTGGAGAGTGACTCAACCATCATTAAAAGATCTCCAGTAATTTCATCCCAATTAACTCCCTGGCAATTAAGTTCAGAATTCTCTCCGGTACTAATTTCCAAATCTCCAATTCCGAAACCAATGGTCAGCTCACTGAGGACAATTGACGGGTCGGCCGTCCCAGTGATTATTCCGCTCACAACTAACTGCCCATTTTTGAGTGTAAGGCTGAATGGCCCCTTCCCGGTGTAGTGTAAGTACCCATTCAAGAAACTGAGCGCAGAATCGTGGTCACCTGCCAGGGTGATTGATCCAAGGTCAATTTGAGCCTTGATTCCAAAGGATGGAGGCTTGGCCTCAAGCCATAAGATATCAGACAACGAGGAGTGACCACTCACCACGGTGTCACTAAAGAAAAAGAAAGAAAATTATTTTAAAATTTGAATTCACATAAGATACCGTATAGGAATTTGGGCTGCTTACGTGTATTTATGGAATCCTGATATCAATGTGGATTCAAAGTTGAATGAAGCATCTTCAAGAGCCGTGGGGTCAGACTCGGTTAGATTTGGAAATAGAACTGGGATGATGACATTCGGAAGTTCAATTGGAGCTGCTGCAGTTTCTCCATTTTGGATCTTCAAGCTCTCTGTCCCGATTCTCTCTAGCAATTCTCCGAGCCCTGAAAATTTAACTTTCATTGCAACTTTTTTCTTAGAATCTGAACTGGAAATGCAGCATTTTGAAAAATTAGCCGAACTTACGTAAAGCGAAGGTAGAAATCTCGTCGGCCAAATCATCTCTGCTCAATTTCGTAATAGAAATTCCAGAAATGGAAGAAATTCCAATGAGAATTACTAGCAGCGAAGTGACTATAGAAGAACCCATGCTAAATTCTCACCCAAGTTCACCTCTGGAATTTCTCCCCTTCTGATCAGAGTGTCAATTTTTTGGCAATCGAAAAATTCAAAGGATTTTTTGTATCCCTTATCTCTGATTACTATCTCATCAATCATGTCAACCGAAATGGAATTAAACCTGAACTTCAATTGAGCACCGAGTACGAACAAGTGCTTGGATTTAATTGGATTTAGATCACATGACCTGATTTAGAAAGAAGAATGATTTTATTTGGCGTCTACTTAAAGTAGAAGGGTGGCGCTGAACATAGTAATTCCTACAAGCAGAGTACTTAACAGCGCATGTGCGCTGGAGCTAGGCTCAGTCATTTCTAGTTTTGGGCCGGATTCCTCCGGGGATGGTGGTGGTGGAGGGATGAAACGGATTCCGCATCTTTCATCCATTTCCCTTGTGTTTAGTCCAATCAGGTCATGAAATTCGGCTAACATAATTTCCTCCGCCCTAAGGGGAAGTCCTAAGCAGGCCACTATAAAAAAAAATAAAGATTTTTTTGAAAAAAAAAAAATTAAAAAAATCAATGCAGCTGCTGTTGATGAGCTGGAAGAAATCGTTGAACTTTACTTACAGTTGAGTGGATACAAATCATGGAGTCCGCATTTCTTAAATCAGAGAAACAAAAGTTTTTTTTTTTTGAAATCCTGGTGACCTGGCTGGTATTTTTTGGTAAAAATGAATGTGACTTAAAAGGGGAAGCTACACTTACAGAAACGTATTGATTGAGAAGAGGGACGACAGACTTTGTTAAGAATCCATTGAGAAGTCTCTGCCCGAAAGGCCAGAGGTCATCAAACGTATTCTTGATTTCCATGTCTAGCGCTTCTCCCCATGGGATTTCGACCCCATTCCAAACAGAGTAGTCCGCAAAGATTGAGAATTTCGAGAACCCAAGCTTAACTTCAATGGACGTCACTTCCAGAAATGCCATTGCGTTAATTTTTATACCCAAGCTCAAACCAATTAAATGATTTGTAACTGATAGACCATATTCTCCGAAACTTTCGATCCGAAGGAGATCTTTCAGAATTGAGGCCCCAACTGAATGGTTACCAAAAAGACCCTCGGAGCCAGTTAGCTCGTACTCAGCGATTGCTCCAAGCGGGCCAATTGTTGGGATCAGAGTCAGCTTTTGCTCCAGTGCGTCCAAACCATTAACAGCTGAATTGCTGCGAATATTGAAAATCAAAATTGGAACATAACTTCGAAATAAGGAAAAAAAAAGTATAGAAAAAAAGATGATTCACCAAAAGTGAAGGTCTCCAACGTAGAGAGTGCTCGATGGTCCGCCGTGAACTTCGCTGAGATGAGTGTCGTCCACGCCAAACGTTGCCGGAAACTCAAAACCAGGAAGTTCGATCGGGATTGGGAAAGGAAGCGGCACGGCTGACCTGTCATATTTAATACCAGATCCCACTAGCTTTTCAGTGTATTTTAACAGCCCCATTGAAATCAAATTCGCCCAGCGTTCTTTTAGGGCTGAAAAACAAGGAATTCGATTCTTTATAAAAAAAATTGCCAAAATCCCTAAAATCGCAAAATGCAAGACTTTTACCTGGGCTGAGTTCCGGAATGTCAAAATCTGATATTCTGTTCCCAACCGCCGTGGAAGCGATTATCAGCAGCGCTGGTACTAAGAAATTCACCGCCTTCATTCTTAAGTTTCCTTGAATAGAGATTTTTGCAGGTTTTACAAAAAAAAACCTCCAATCCCAGGCGTCAAAGAAGTGAGGTGATGAAAATGAACTATTTGAAAAAACAATTTGGCAGAAGATGATTATTGATAAGATTAAATATAGATGAAATTTTTTGGAGTGATTAGGCAGATGTCATTTGTCATTTTGACACTTTTGTAATTTCGAAATCGGACATATGAAGTACTCGAGGATTATCGTGTTTCTTCGCTACCTCGAGTTGACACTCGGTGACACCTGGCTACTCCATTCAGAAAACATTAACCAGCATTTTAATCTTTTCAAGTAATTCTTGGTCAAATTTAATCTACGCGATTCTCATGGCTGAATGAAACTGAATTATGGAAAAAATTTCGGATAGGAATTTCAGAATTAAATTTTATTTTTAATAGCAGAATCTTAGTATTGAAGCAATGAAGAGCAAAATTACTGAAGAATTTTTCATTCCAATTGCACCTGAGTCACCTTCTGTGGTGCTAGAAGTTGGCTCAGAAGAAGCAGGAGTATTGCTAGGCTCAGTTGACGTCGACGATTCTTTGAATGGAGCCACGCAAACTGCTGGTGGTGGAATTTCCATAAATCCAGCTGAACCACCCATTTCTGGAAGCAGTGCTTCTATACCATTTCCTCCGATTTTGATACAGCTAACTGAAAATCAAAAATTCAAATATAATTAAAAGAAGGAGAATTATTAATAAAAAAAAAAAGCAAAATAAATTCAAGAAGAAAAAAGTTTGGTAGAACTATTTTTCGAATTTGACTAAAATTTTTTCAGTCGCTACTTACAGTCACCCCTGGACAATTGCAAAAGCGTGCACTCCTGAAAATTGCATACACAATTAATTCCTTAATTTTTGATTTTAGGATCTAGAATGTTTGAAAAGGTAAAATCTTACCTTGAGCAAGCCATTCAGAAGATTTTCTACAATCTGTCCAACACCTGGACCGATTTGCTTCCAAACGAGATTTAAGATTGCGCGAAGGCTGTTAGCGAGTCCTCCCCAGCAGGCGGAATTAAATTCCTTACCATTTATCACTGTGTTCTCAAAGTTCAGCGAAAATCTTGGCATGGTTAGGGCCAGCTCCATGTTCTTACTTTTGAATTTCCCAATCACCTTGACCTCAGCGTTAATCTCGATCTTGAGATCATGGAGACGAAAATGGAAATCCTCGTTGGAAATAAAGGAGGTTTCGTTCGGAGTCGCTCGCAATATTTGTAGGCCGATGTCATGCAGTCCCTCTATGCCAAGGCCATCAGCGTTCAGTACAATTTTGACAGGAAGGTAGGGGTATGCAATTTTTTTGACTTCTAAATCGTTTCGAATCGAAGAAAGCCCGGCAATTTTCACGGAGCTGAAAAAATTGTCAGAATTCTAAGAAAATGTTTCTTCTGAGCTGGTTCCCCATTTTCTTACCAGAAATTAATGAAGCCGTTTATCCAATTAGAAATTCCTGACTGAGGTGATAATGGGATGAAGAGATCCGCCAATGGGATTGTATCGTCTTCAGGCACAGGAAATATTGGGATCAAGCGAGCTAGTATATTTTCAGCTAAATTGGCATTCTGTAGTTGCCTCAATAGCACTGACTCAAAAAGCCATTGGAATTTATCCGTTGCCTCTGAAAATTACAAAAGCAAGACTAATTTTTTTTAAGTAGAAACAGTTATTTACGAATTTATTAGTTTAAAGACATTTGAACAAAATTTACCCCGTGAAAGCAAGGACTCTTCGAAAAATTCACACTGCTCTTCTTCCTGTGCAGAAGCTGAGGAAGCAACGAGAATCGCTGCGACTAGAAAAACGAGCTTCATTTCTAATAAGTCGAGAAAAAAATTCCGTGCCTTCCTCAGGAGCAGACTGGAGAGAGAAAGCAAGGCTTCAACTCCAATCACAAGCGATGGGGAAAAAATGAGATTAAAATTCAGTGATAAGCAACTCTTTAATCTTTAATTGACACTGTGACAAAAATGGAGTCAGAGCGCCACTCTCTTACCCCAGACGGGGATTGATTTTGTCAGAATTTCCCTAAAATTTTACTGTTCTGCCTCCTGACCTGTGAAATACTGAATGGCTTTAATATTCTGGAAAAAAAATTGGTATCATCTCATTTTTAGCTAGAAGAGTAGGGGTAGTCTTGAATAGTTCCAGCCTCGATTTCCATAACCGGATTGCCGAGAAAGCGTTTCACGGAAACCGTTCTAACAAAGGCAGCCTTCTGTTCGATTTTCTTGACCCCATAAATTCAAAGCAGCGGTCAGTAGCGACGAATATCAGGAGTCGGTCATGCATCGAACTGAAAATACCATCAGATTTCAAATATAGAATTAAGCAATACGAGTAATTAAAAATTCCTTACGCTCTCCTTTGACCAGATTCTTGAGCTTACATTTCTAAAAGTAATTCAATATTGGAAAAATTGTAGTATTCCTGCTGTATTATATAGTTTCGTTGGTGTACAACTTACGCAGAGCTTGGAGTTGATGGCAGTGGTGAGGATTTCATCAATTTCGTCTCTGATTGATTGCCAGTAGTTGAAGGCATTCTGATTGACTCTGTAGTTAATTTTTATCCAATCCACGCCTACACCATCCAACCTAGTTTCTGTAGCGCTGGCTTCAAATACTCCAAATCCAAAGTCAAGGAATGCACCAGTCACATTCAATCCCTTCTCTGCTTCCTCCTTAACCTTGAGTCGGAGTCCAATGGAAAAATTGCTAACGCGAAAGGAGTAGTCGCCAACGCTGTCAACTCTCAGCGCAGGAGCTAACAGGGTGAAAGCCGCTTCATGTTTTCCGACAATTCGAATTTCGGGTGTCTTTAGGGCATAATTCAAAAAAATTTCATCCTCAGCTTCGGAGGGGATTGGCACTGTAAAATCTTTAAAGATTTTCGAAAGGCCACTGATGCTTGAATTCCTATGAAAAATTAAAATGGAATTAAAATCAACAAAGGATGAAATTCATCATACCATAATTTAAAGTAGCCACGAACTGAGCCGAAGTCGAATTTATTTTCGGAGTCATTTAACCGCAAGGGGTCGTCCAGTGGAGACAGCTTCGAATTTCCGTAACCTGAAAATCCCGTGGCAGGGAACCCTTTGAAATTATTTAGAAATTGAGCAGACAGGAATTCAGCTACCGTCTTCACATCTGAAACAAAAAAATATTATTAGCGCGTTTTGATGTTTATTTTTCATAAGAAATTAAAATAATAGCGGTTAAAAATAATTAGAATAATTAAAATGTCGTCGTGCGACATCATCAAAAAATTATTAAATCAAATTCTAGTAAGTCTTGGGTAAATGCAGGGTAAATGTAAAATAGTTTTACCTTGATCACTTTGTCGCTCCAAATTTCTAGCTACTGAAATGTAGGGACTAAAAATCAGGGTCAAAATAATTGAAATCCAAATGAGAGCAATACGCTTCATTTTAGCTCAAAAATTAGAAAGTAAATAGAACTCTTGCGTAGATGCTCTTATATCAACCTAATCTGTTATCAGTGCAAATTCCTTATCAGCTTCATTTCAAGGCCTAGAGATGAAAGACGAAGGATTGGAAAAATGGAAGGTGATATTTTTATATTGTCAACATTTATATTGTCAACAGCAGTTTACGATGCGATCTCGCCTCGCAGTCTGCTGCTGATTTCGTGGAATATAAGCCAAATAATAATTAGCCTTAGCCAAACTGAGTTGTTATAGTATCGTATAATCTGGTTTTAGCTTTAACTTCTTCATACGTCATATCACAATAATTTAAAGGTATTAGTACTGGAATGAATTTAACTGGAAATATGGAGGGAATAGTTGCATTGCTCTATTACAAATTAATGTACTGGTTGCTCCCTGGCTGACTTTCCTAGGCCCTTTCTCTATTTTTTGAGCTCTGTCTTTTTCTCTTGGAATTAATTACTGAAATCTTCTCATAAGCTTCCTTGATTTCCATGAATTTCTTCTGAGCCTCCAGCTTGTCTTTTTCAGAAGTGAACTTATCTGGATGGAATTTCCTGGATAATTCTCTCCATCTCTTTGTAATGTCCTGTTGAGTAGCGGATTCTGGGAGGTCAAGGACTGCAAGTGCATTTTGTTCACCCAGGGGGTCCAGCGTACGAATAAACTAAAAAGCAGTTAAGGAGTGATTGGGAGTTTGAAGTAATGGAATTAAAATTTCAACTAAAACTGACCTCATTCCATAAATTATGCCAGCCGTATATCCAGTAGTAGTCCCATAGTCTTCTTAACTGAGCTTTCAGCTGACCCCAAAGTGGGGAGTTGAGCAGATTCTTCACAGAGTCCCGGAATTTAATTGTTTCTCCATGCTCATTTGTAATCGTCACGTTGAAATAAAGATTCGAGCACCAGAGAGCAGTGTACAGCAATGCACAGCCGCTGAGAATCATTAGTCGCCTGAAACAAAGTTGGATTGTTAGCTCTAAATTCTCTATTGAGTTTTTTTATAAGCTTTTTTTTTGTATTCTTACTTCCATACTTTTCTCCGGACGGGGGGTTTTCGATTCCACTTAACTTTGTAGTGAAAGAAAAGCGAAGCTATGACGCTGCTAACGTAGTAACGTGGATTATCAAGTGTGTAGAACAGAAAAGGAAGATAGGCACCAATCAGAGCCCAACGAAACTCTCCCTCTTCCCTCCCAATGTTTCCTACAGTGTAAGCACCAATCGCTGAACCCAGCGGAATAAAGACGTGAAGCCAGGTCAGAGGTAGCCCATAGATAGTCTCGTCTTCTGGAATTGCTCGGTAGATGAGCCAGGCAAGGAGATTTCCAAAGGCGAGTTGGCCCATGAACCGGTAGAATGAAAATTTCGGCTAGAATAATCAATTTTAAGAAAATGTAACGAATCTGTAGTAGTTGGAGTACTGAAATCGTTTGAATACCTTAGAATTTTTCTTCATCTCTTCAGTCAGCTTCTGTACGTAAGCATCTGTGTAGTTGGCTTCTTCGACATACCTTGAGAGAATCAAAATTAAGAATTGGGAGCAGAGGTTGACCTTGTTCTGCCCTCCGACTTACCTAGGTATACTGAACATGTCATTGAACCATCCAACACCTCCATACCCAGCTAACAGGCACCACCAGACAAACGCTTGTCGGTCTCTGCCCAGATAAAAGTGATGAAGGCCAAACCAGCCACCGATCCCCCAGAAGAAGTACGCTAAAAGAATACTCTTGTTCCCCATTTTGGACTTCTAGGAATGTACTGCCAAGTATTTAGCTTAGTTTGAGTGATAAGGTCGTAACTGAGCTTGGACTTCAGCGTGCCAACAGCAACATGGCTTATGGACTCAACTCACAGCGGGCGGCAGGGTCAGGGTCCCAGGGCACCACAAGAACACCTACAATAATAAAGTATCATAACATTAGACAGTTGATTCAGATTCGGACAACAATTACTTTACAAAACGTTGAGCAGACCATCAGTTTTACTAACGCAAGCATAATTCCGTTACCCATAATTCTTACCGGAAATTAGCGACGATCTCCAACAATGACAATGAAAAAAATAATTCAGTTGTTCTGCTCCGGATGGCAGCGTGGTAAGTCCCAAAGTTTTGACAAAAGCAGTGACGTGTCACTGTAATTAAAGTCTCATTCTATGGAATTTTCTATAAAACTAAACAAATAATAACAATTAAAAAACTTAACAATGCGAAATCTGGAACCAGTGAGTTTTTTACTGTTATTTTTGCCGATTCAACTTAACTTTCCTGTCATCACCCGCCGCCCTGCTGTACAAAAATAACGAACGTGAGTCAACGTGAGTCTTTACAAAAAAAGATCACCTCATCTCCTCCATCATTTTGCAACAATAGTTCAACAATGGAAAACAAAAGCAAATATTATATATAGTAGTTTTTTCAAAAATGTCAAATGTCAGATAGATTCAAAATTCAAAATCAAAGTCAAGATTTATTGTTCGAGTTACCTACATTCTAACGCAATTGACTTTTTATCATAAATTAAATGAATAAGTGGCGTCTACCCCCATCAAAATCCTTGTCACAAGGAAGGTCTTTTTTTCGTCTAAAACTACTTGACAGTTAATTAATAAAAACAATAGAAACCATGAATCCCAGTCTACTTAATTTTCCTTAATTTACACAGGTAGAAATATCACTCACCGCTTTTAGTGCAGCTTAAAAACAGGAAACCTCTAATTAATAAATGAAATTAACTAATTAATGTAAATAATAAAAAATATCTACTAAATAATATCCTAAGGATAATTTCCATAAATAAGTCGTCAAACCTGGTACATCCCTTGTCAGTTTTAGAATTTAAGCGATTAATTAGGCACAGCCTGAATTAGGGTGCGGCAGCGGCACTGTAAGCAATATTAAGGTAACTGGTAGGCACGATGTAGCATATGAGTATAGCAACAATGCAACGCAACAAAACAATGTAACAACTTATACTTAAATTTCAATTAAAGATTATTGTATCATGTGTTTATGTGGAGGTCCACTCCGTATCATCATTGGTGAGCTCCGCCATGGCCGACTCTTTGCCATGAAACAAATCATGGAAGCGAAGTAGAGGAGGATGAGGAGTCCGCAGACGACAGAGAGCACGAGGACGGAAGTCTTAGTAGGACATGACAGGTTGTCGTCCTTGGGGTCGTAGACACTTGACCTTTGGGGTGGACCCCTTTTCCGAGCTCCCTGATTTGCTAGAGGTGGAATCGGGTTGACAACGTCGTAGGTTGGTAGGGTACGAGGGAGAAGGTCACGCGGGAGTTCCTCATTGAAGTCAAGGACGAGAATTTCTTGACTTAGTGTAAGGTCAGAACTTGAGTCGTTGACAAGGGCGTTTGCAGCAGTGTCCTCCAGGCTTCGTCTTTTACGTCTACCATATGAATCAAATTTTTCTCGACCGTGGAAGCATTCCGCCTGAAATATGAGAAAAAAAAATAATTTTTAAGGGTAGTTTATTTGCTTATTCAAAAAAAAGCTAAAATGAAAAGTGAAAACGGAATGAGAAAAATAATAAATAGAATAGTAAAACGAACTAAAACAAATAAAAATTAGAAAAATTCAGGGTATTAAAAACCAGTAAAAGTTGAGACCAGTAAAAAATAAATAAAATAAAAATGGTTTGTTGAAAAAAACACGGAAAAATTAGAGGTGTCTTTATGAAATCAAGAATTTAAAAAAGTTATTATATATTTGTTAAAAATTTTAGCAAAAAACATGGTAGAAAAATGTAAATAAAAAGAATGAAGAAAAAAAATATAATAAAATTCCGAGCATTTCCCACTACCGAGAATCGCTTGTGACCACAAAAATTTTAATTATTATTTTGAGAGTGACTAATTATTCTGCGTCTGATTGAGTCGGACCATTGCAGGCCATGACCCTGGCTTGTTAGAGAGGTAACCAGTGCGTGACTTACCGGTGGACATGGTCCAAGGCAGTACTTAACGTTGCATTGAAAAATGACGCCATATGACTCCGTGAACCGGAACGCTTCGTATTCAGACAAGAGAGCAGATTGACTGCTCTGTGAAAATTTGGGGAAAATTGATGGTTCAACAGGACACCTGGACCGGAAATAAGAATTTAAGTCTTAAAATAAATAAATAAAAACCAGTAAAATGATTTCAAATCCTTACCCCTCATCATCAATGATTGAAAAGGTGGACCGTCTAATTTTTGAAAATAAAAGAAAGAGTATAAATTCAATTGAATCCTTCAACAATAAATCTCTATGTCTGCAGCCATTTTAAAGTAGGACAACTTACGAGTCTTTGGCCATTGCAATGCAACTCCGAGCAAAAATCCCGTATGGAGCTGTAAAAAGTAAATAAAACTTTTTGTTACTTCTTTTTATGGGAGGGACGGGGGTGGAAGGAAAAAATCCTTAAAGGAATTAGCGAGCCTTAGCCAAATTAAAATTGGATTTGCTTTGGCTAATTAATTTCACCGCTTGTTTTACAAATGAATTGCTGATGGTATCATAGACAAAAAAAAATCTTACTATTATTTGGAATTTCAATTCTAAACGTGAGGCGATCCCCAATCCTAACTGTTTCCACTTCTTTCCCAAATGCATCCAGGATTTTAATTTTAGGAGGTGGAGCCTCTGGGGCAGATGTAATTGAGATCGTGTCCAAATCCCGAATCGGCATCATTCCAAACGTGATGTTACGAGAGCTGATGTCGTAGGTACATTTGACTTTGTAAATCTTGTCGGCCTTTGTCATTACGACAGAGTGGTGCTGGAGCACCACGGTATTTGTATACACGCCCCCCTGAAAATTACCAAATAAGACTTTAGTATTTACTAGTAGCATAAAATCAAAGAAGCCTTTGTATGAAAAAATTAATCATGTAACCACCAAGCACCAACAAGTTTTCAATCAAATTTTAACTTCTGAAAAATTTTTTAAATCTTTTTAACTTCTAATTTACAGTTCCGTTTTAATTTAATTAATTTTAATAATTTTAATAATTTAATTTTTGGAAATCTTAGAGATCGAAGAACATCGAAAATATTTTGAAGATTTTTATTTCTAATTTTACAAATCCCTCTAAATCAAAAAATTATGGCTTTTTAATGTAAAAATCAAAGCTATTTGGAATATTTTGAAATTATGGAAAGTTTTAGAAAGTAATACGGAAATTTTTTTCCTTCTGGTTTTGGATACACGTAGAAATTATGAGTAATTTTTTTTTTAATTATAAATTTTAGAAGCTAAGGCCTAGAAATTTCTAAAATTTTTCAAAGTTTTACAATTTTCAAAGGTATTAAAAGTTTTGGACTCTTTTGAAATTTTTGAAAGATACGAAATATATTTAACTCTTACAAAATTTTTACGTTTTAGAAAGGAATATTTTTAATTCCTAGAAAGTATCTAAAAAAGATTTATAATTCTAAAAATCGGGCTCTTTTATTTGTATAATTTAAAATGTTTAAAATTTTTAGATATTTTTTGCAAAACTTTCACAATTTGGCCTGCCAAAATTTTGCAAGAACTGAGCAACTTACCACGGACTGTGTGTTACAATCTTGCCCAGAGAGACTGAGGTCGAGTCGAAAAACGTCTGAGTCGATGACATCAACGTTGCAGGTCTCACTCCGACCCATTGCATAGATTCGCCCATTAAATGCTTTGTTCGTCCTCACCTGAACCGCAATTCGCGTGTCCTTACACTGAACTTGAACTGTAAGGTGATTAAAACAGATTTTAAATAAAAAATATTTCCCTAAAAATCCAATTCCAACAGATTTTACTTCGTAAACTCGGAATTGAGAACTCGTTGTTCAAAAATAAATTCCAAGTTTAAAAACCTGAGAAAATACATACCATCGTAGCAAGTTCCAGTGTGATCACAGTCTTGCCCATCTGCGTTCATGTTAAACTGACCATTTCCTCCAGCAGCTGGTGGCACATCTCCAGCTACCCCAGGTGGAACCCTGACCGGAACAGGCGCAGGTGTAGGAGACTCTGCTCCCAATTCCTTATCCTCACAGCTATTCTCCTGGTAAATCCCTAGTGGGTTCCCGTTATCCAGGAGGGGCCGCTCTGTATTCAGGTAAGTTGCAGGCCCATCCGGCAAAGTCCTATGGTCCATATGGTAGAGATGGCAGTTGTACCCAGTGGAGAGGCTGGGTTTGAAGAGGAGAGAGCGACAGAGGAAGTCATCCTCAATCTCGCATGCGCGTCGGCAGGAAGTGATGCTAGATGCCTGGAGTTCCTTGTCCACATAGTAATGGAGACCCACGTAGTGACTAACACGCTCAGTAGGAACGCCTACCTTAGGCTCAGCGAATCGACGAACCGCTTTACAGGTATTGTTTCCTTGGAGACAGAAATTCTCAAAGTAGTCGATTCCTGGAGCGTCGATGAAGGCAGAGTCCGGCGCAGTCCTCCTGTCCTCTTCACTCAAGTGACACTGGAGGGTCACGTAGTTGTACTCAGCTGACCGGCATGTAAATCTTTTCTGTTTAAAAAAATCAAAAAAAAAATAGTTAAAAACAAAATCAAATCTGCTCAAATATAGAAAATTTGAAGAAAAAGATAGCTGAAATCTAAAAACTTGAAAAATACAAAATCTGAGAAATTCGATTTTTTTAGCGACATGGGGTTTGAAGAAATTCTTTCAAATTTTTTCACCTTGTCACCTCGGCTCTGCCTCCGGGGTGGCGTAGTGAGGTTTAATTACATACCGAGAAGTGAAAAATGATTCACTTGAGGCGAGCATTTTAGAGCTAATTACAGTTGTAAAGAAAAATCTTTCAAGTGATCATTACGAAAGGAACGAAGAATCGCGGGAGGTGTGGAGTAAAGGGGCAGTCTAAAATTATAATAAAAAAAATCCTTCAACAGAGATTTTTGACCTCTTCATCGGATCAGAGTGGAAAAATGTTTCCGCTTCAGGACGAAAAAAAAATAGTAGCCTAGCCATTAGTTAAACATTTTATTTTTAAGTGCCTGTATTTAAAAGAATTTTTCAACAGCTAGGAAAAAAGATTTAGCCGAGGGGTCAAGATGCTAAAATCCGTAGTACTTAAAAAACCGAGTGAAAAATATCCTCATTGTTAAAGAATCAAGAAAAGATTGAGTGAAGGATTGGAAATAGATCAGACTGAGGAATAATCCTCACCTAATTCCCATCGTCATCTGAGACAATGGGAAGTCATGGCATCCGAGTGAAAAATATCCTCATTGTTAAAGAATCAAGAAAAGATTGAGTGAAGGATTGGAAATAGATCAGACTGAGGAATAATCCTCACCTAATTCCCATCGTCATCTGAGACAATGGGAATTTTCGGGTATGGGTGACATAAATGGGATTAAGTAAATGGAGTAATGTATTCAGGCATTAAACCACCGGAAACTTTCCACCCCACCCCCTCATCAGTTTCGTTACGGGCTCAAGTTCAAGATTCGTCGTGTAGTAAGATTGTAAGAAGAGCCCACCCTTATGGAATTTCCTGTTACGTGTCCTAATTTCCTGTCCTTTTCCTTGTCAAAATGTGAAAATCAGATTTAGCTAATAGAAGTAGGACAATTTTTGAGGCTCATCAAGTCCGTTACGTTCTCATCTCCTCAAAAACTATTTTTTCCTTCCTCATCAAGAAGGTACAAAAGAAATAAAACTCCGTTTAAGAACGCAAAGCAATTCCAGATGAAGGCGACATGATGCAAGAATGAAAAAGGAAGAATTTAATTTCCTTCCTCCCTCTACACCGCTCCTGTTTCAATAGCTTTTCTGCTTTATGTAAATTACCGAAGAAAATTGCGGTTTTGTTTATGGAGTTTGCAATAAAAAAAATCAGAAAAAATATAACTGAATTTTTGCAGAATATAATTATAAACGGCTGTAATATTTGTTTGGCACGTGAGAGTATGTTTTACTTTTCAATAGTGAGTAGGTAAAGCTAAAGAAAATACGGCTTTTAAAATTCAATTCCAAAAATCCAAAAATTTTCTTTTTCATTGAGCGCTTCCGTAGCCTGGGGTGAATCGGCACTTGGAAATGCTGAAATTTTTCTTAAAAATAAAAACTTCCAGGGTCATGGCATAGAGGAGATCAACCTTTGATGCAAGTATTTCAAATTTCTGGAAAAGTTTTTTTTACAATGCAAAATCATTTCATATCTAAAGTAAGCAAGGCACATTTTCAAAAACTAAAAAGCCCTTTGGTTTCAAAAAAAAATTTCCACGAAGAAAAATTTTCCTTAAAAAAAAATAACTATATTCAAACTTTCCTTTGAAAGAAAAGCTTTTACTCGAGCAGAAATTTTTGCTAAAACAAAAACGCATGTAATTTATTGCTCGAAAAATTTTGTCTTTCAGTTTGTTGGGTGTTGAGTCTCTCTTGCCAAAATTTGCTGGAAAAAAATATGCTGACAAGGACATTCGCCTGCCCTTTTCCAGTGCCGATGCCCCTTTTCAAAACACCTGCCCCTCTTGGTCTACCATCTGCGGCAATAAAACTTTTCTGAAATTCTTGATTGCCCCTATAAATGCTCTGATTCCTTAATTTCAGGTCTTCAATTAAAAAATGAAATCAATGAACTTCTTCAGTACGTGCGTTTCTTTAGTCTATTGTTGGAGACGGAAGCAGAGCATAAAATCCCGGTGGAAAAGTTCTTGGAAACCGCTATACTCCACTTCTAATTAACCAAAAATCACGATTTTTAATTAATTCCTAAAAGTTTATCCGACAATCCTTAAGAACTCAAGATTTTTTCTTTGTTTTCACCGTTTAAGCACCTGAACAGGCAAAAAAACGAGTTAACGGAACACAGAAAAAAAATTAGAGGAAAAAAAAAACAGCGGAATTGTCAGCATGTCGAATCCATTGATCCACCCTATCATCCTTCCCTATTCAGTGAATTCAAGTGATTCTGAGCACAATGACTTCAAAAGCAACCGAGGAAGAGAAGTCAAACTGGAATTGTTGACTTTTATAATCTGAGAGACTGGATTGAACTCACTTGATCAATATGTCACTTTTGACATGTCACGCGTCTGCACTTTTTCTCGCTCAACGGCAACGGGGAAAGTAACCAAGGTCTAACAGGTTGAAAAGAATCAATGGGAATTCAGGAATTTCCTTACCTCGTTCAGACAGGACGCGAGGCAATGTTCCTTGGTTGATGTGAAAAGAAGTGAATTATCCAAATTCTTTAGCATTTTATTCGGCACTCGCTCAAATGACCAAGGGCGAGAGCAAACTTTTTCTGAAATCAAAACACAAAAGAATTTAAAAACAGAAAACAAAAAGCAAGGAAAAACTAAAATGAAAATAAATAATTTCTTTTTTTAATTATAATTTTTTTTATAGAAAACAGCGAAATCTGAAAATTGTAGAAATATTCTGGCACCCCCCTCCCCTCGCGTTTTCATCCATGCATCCCAACAATGAAAAATTGCTATTTAATTGTTGGTTGCAAAAATTTCCGACCGCTTTGGGGAAATGCTTGAAAAGAATAAAATAAATTTTTGGGGTTATTATGTAAGAAGAAAAAGACAACAATAAAAAGTAAAGAATTCAAAAAAATCGTGACAATATACATTTTTGTAACTGAAAGAAAAAATTGCTTTTAAAATTGCAGTCCTGAGACGCCCTGCAGGAAATTGGATTCTTCTGCTGGGCTCTTCGCCCTGACGCTTAAAAACATTGAACTTATGACCTAATATGTGTAGATTTTCACGCTGAAGCCATTGACCTAATTTTAGAGTGATAATTTTGACACTTGCTAACTACATGGACTCAAAAACGAAAATTTGAGCTTTGATTCCTCCCACAAGTTTAAAATTTTTTCTCCGTCCGTGTCATCCATTATGTCATGGTACTTGACTTTTTTTTTTCAATCTCCTCCCATTTTCTGCATTTTCTGCTTTTTATTCAACTATAGATTGACTCACCTGTCCTTATGTGTAGTTTGACCATGTAGTACATGGAAGCAGCCTTCTGAGGTACAGCGCTTGGGTTATGAGCAGTCGTATCATTCTGAAGGAGGCAAAGCGTCTCTTGAAATGGTGCCAATGGATTCACTACGAAGCTAAAGAAGGAAACTTGGAAATTAGACACAGTTTCAATTCTTAAATTCTCCTCGGGGTTGGTGACCAAAGGCTCATTGTCTTCAATATCTACTTTTGGTCACACTACCTCACCCCCGGGTTGACTGAATAAAGAATTTACCTAAATGCTGCTGCAGCACACTCTGGCTCCTGCCGACACCATCCTTGACACTCATGCAGAGTAAGGTTTCTTATCGAGTAGTACGTATTTCCACGGTAGTCCAAGTCAGTCAACTTCTCGAAACTCGTGATAGCTAGACGAATAAAGCAAAAGGAAAACAGTAGAATTTTATTTTTAAGAAATTGTGCTATGCTTAGCCCAACCGCAGCTCAAAAGCATTTTAATCGCTTCCAAAGTCGCTTTCAGTTTCATTTCTACTGAATACTAATTGAGATCGCAATACGATCGTACTTCAATCACATAAGTTTTAAAGTCTAGCTCAAAACTATTGAATTTTAAAATCAAATTATTCAATTTTCGAATTCTTCATTGTTAGAAAAATTTTGGGCTTACGAATTTTTTATTTTGGAATTTCAGAAATTTAAAACCCAAGTTTCGAATCTTCAGATTTTTAAATTTTTTGTTAAAATCTTCTACTTCAAATTTGCAAATAAGAATTTTAATGAACCTTTGTACCACACAGACAGTTGGACAGAGAGCTCAAAAAATATGTACTATGGATTTCTCCGGTAAAAAAAAAATAACAAGCAAGCGCTACGTTTACCGTATAGTACAGCTGAAGGCAAATTCTCAGGTTCCAAAGTTTTGGATTTTTAAACTTAAATTTTTCGGAATTAGAATTTTGTATTGAAGGACTGCTCGAATTTTTATACACAAAGGAACAGAATCTTTTAAAAAATCTTACACCGTCGGTGAAAAATTCTCAAGTGTGAAAAACTTTCGGAAATCTAATAAAAATTAGTAGCAGATTGTAAAGCTCATAGGAATTTTCCTAATTACTAACCTCCAACTGAAATTATCCCAAGGGCTAAGGGAAGAAGCGTCCAAGTTAATGGCGGCAAGGATTTCAGCGAAGGCATCTGAAATGAAAACAAAAAAAAATTAGTTATGACTCCAGAGAAATGACTTTCACTATTCCAAAATGGGCTTAGCATTTTTTTCAACTCCAAAAACCAATGAAGCCAAGAAGTTCTTGACGACCAGAATTAAAAGAAACTTTTAAAAGACTGTAATTCCGTCGAGAAACCTTGCAATGACGCTAACGAAAAAGGGCCCGCAGCCGCTGAAAAGCAAAATGAAGAGGACGAGAACAGGAGGAAGGCTTCCAACTTAAAATCCCCCACATTAAAATCTTAAATAATTCTGGGATTTTGTTTCTCTTAATGCGGAAAATTTTGGGTTAATCTGTCATTGCCATTGCCACCCCCAAAAAGGAATTACTCTGTCATCACCTCTGAAATTTTTTTATTCACACTTTATTAACGAAACCCTGGGGTCACCTGCATATGCAGAAATCCCATATGATCCAGCAAACGGATTTTTTATTGTTATTAATATTTTTTTCTTTGGTTGTACAGTAAATCTTTCTAACGGTTTCTTTTTTCGCTAATAAGAATTAAGACTGAGAAAAAAAGCATAAAGTGCATTAAAAATCCATTCCTGCTGCAGAGATCCTTCCCAAGATGTGGTGATGAGTATAGTGGCAGCTGCCTGTAGTAAAATCCAAAAAGCACAGTTCCACCTCACCACATTCACATTATTTGCTAAAAAATATGAACCACTGCTAATGAAGAAGGAAGATTACCAAAATCTCCGAATACAAGAAATCCACAGCAATTTCTTACTTCTTAATTTGGACATTTATCATTCAAAAATTCAAAAAACTCGGCTACTTAAACTCCGTGATCCGTGAGTAATCGGTAATTTGCAAATTGGACAGGTAACATTGGTTTTAGTGCCGAGGATTTTTTTTGGGGGTTGCTGCAGATACACGGCGTTTCGGAAATACATAAGTAGAAACCACAGTAGTATTAGAATGATGAGGTCGATGATTCCTTTGAGAATCTCTGTGACTTTCCTCAACAAAAATCCTTTTGTCCTCTTTTCCTACCTTGTCAATTGATTAAAGTCCATTACACCCCTGCTGGATCACTCTTTTTAAAATGATCCTCCATTGTAAAAATAAACAGACTTTTCCCTTATCAAAATAGAAAGACGCATTTAATTTTCAATTCGGCCGTCTAATGCTCAAAGGTAATGAGCCTCCTAATCAGCTCTCATTTTTCATGCTGAATTAACCAAGTGGTAGTTGAATCCGTGAATCGGTGTGAAAAGGCAGTATACCGCAAATTCAAGCTTCAGATTCATTTGACTAAATTCAAATTTCGAAAACAACCCAGAGATCTGACTTACGAAGCGCTTTCATTTTAAAACCGAACAAATAAAAAAATTTAAACGGCGTTTCTCTGAACCCAATTTATTTTAACCAGAACGCGCTGCATCGCAATGCCAAGGTTTTCGGTGATTCACCTAGTACACAGTAGACTCTCAGAATGACAATATAATTTTTTGAAAAATATTTAAATTAGGGGGATAATTGAGGAGGAGAGATAGAGATAAAAAAGTAGATGAGCGAGATTCCTTGGAAATAAAAAAAAAGCTGAAAATGAATTTAATTGAGGAGAACAAAGTGTGAGTGGACGTGTGGATTTATTTAATAATTTCCATTTCTCTGTTCCATTATTTCCTGAGTCATAACAAGATTTTCATGTTGACATGACTTGATTTTTACAGAAATGTAACAAGGTTGTTCAACTGATTCTCAGCCTGTTCAACGATGCTTTGCATGCAAGGTACACTGGGATCCCTCCCTTATACATTTCAGATAATTTCCTCTCCCTCTTAAAAAATAATTTAAAAAAATTTAATTCCACCACTCCGCAGACCGGATGATGTAAATAGCAAAAAACCAAATTAGAATCTTCCTCGAAAATTAATTATAATTAGAAATAAGAAAAGTTAATCTCGGGCTTTAATCAAAACCAGGAGCATCGCCAGGTAGTAATTTTTGATCTGCAGGGCGCCGCTGCCGCTCTCACTGATTAAATCTACTTCCGCTATCTCTTTTTACAATCGAAACAGATATGCTCAAAAGGATAGACTCGGAATGGCTTCATTAAATTTTTTAAGACGCCTTGCCTTGTCATTGCCATGCTTCGCTGGATTTTGAGTGGTAGATGAAAAAAAAATCAAAAATACAGGATACTGATAACGCAATTTTTTTTTCAGGCACCGAATTTTCCAAGTATAAAAAATTTTGCAAAAATATGGATGCACGGAACCAAAAATTACAAATCAATATTTTTTTTTCAAAACACGACATTTGAACTTTTGCTAAGCATGCAATGAGGAGGGGGGCTCATTTACTGAAAAGGAGGTGGAGAGATGGTTAATAAACGAGGAGGGGAAAACCAATTTTCCGGAAGATTGACCCTTACCCTTCAATTTTTTATTCCCTCCGCTCATCTCCGATTTCCTTATTACAATTCTTGGCGAGGAGGCGGAGAAGGTCAACGACCGACCTTAACTTCTTTACTCCTCCTTTTCACACGCTAATTTTTAAATCATACCTCCCCCCCCCCCCCCCCCCA
>JABASM010000085.1:0-36702 GCA_019776545.1 Brachystomella parvula
AATAATGAAAATTGTAATGCATATCTTGCCAACTTTTTTAATTTCCTAAATATTCAGATTTAGATATTTTCGGGTATCGGGGATTTTCAGGTATCGGGGATTTTTGGTTCGGGAATTATCTCATAAGGGATTTTCGGGTATCGGGAATTTTCACCTATCGGGGATTTTCGATTCGGGGATTTTCGTTCGGGGATTTTTGGATAAGAGATTTTGTTTTCGGGGATTTTCACATGGAACAACCATCATCCATAATCATATGAGGGTCTATTGTTTTACCAGCAACACAGGAGGGTTGGGGACATATGTGAATTTTCACTCATCAAATTCTCATGAATTCTTAAAATTTAATTTGAGGACAACGAATTCAGAAAAGATTTAAGGACGGGCGTTCGTAAAATTTAGTTTGGGATGTTTAGATAATCTATTTAATTGCTTAGCCCTCTGCGATTTTTGTCGAAGTTCAGAAGCTGACGCTGGGAATCGAACCCAGAACCATTTCCCATCAGCCACTAGGCCGCTACACAAGTTGACTAAACTTTTCACAAATTTAACTTGCAAACTGCAACCGATTTGACAGCTTGACGGTTTGTTAGGGTATTTTGCTAAGACCTGAGAACTGAAAAAGAGCTGTGTGCTTTGAAAAAGTTCAAATCCGTTTATTTAGAAAAATTTATTTTAGAAAAGGGAGTATTTCAATTCGGGACAAATTTGGGCAATTTCTTGTCAAAAAATCTATCAAGTTTTAGGGACATGCTTGTAATTTTGACTCGAGCAAGGTTTCAAAAACAAGATCCATTCGACAACCAATGAGGCTGCACTTCCGGTTTGCGACACTCCCAAAAATAAACAAAAAGTTCTGTCCATGCACATTGAATGCCGTTATATCTTTCATTAGACGCATCAACGTGATTCTGTGAATCTATCTAATTGGTCAGCATGTCCTAAAGTCAAAAAATTTCCCCGTGCTCTCTAGATGGGAATATTTCCTTAAGACCAAGTTTTAAAAAATTCAAGTCAAGAAAAATGTTAACACAGGCTCTACAAAGGACTCATTCAAAACAATATGTCTCACTCTCTGATCTTTAAAATCGATGAGCTGAAATTGAAAGTCAATTGCAAGTGTAAAGTTTCTCACGGAGATTACATTCTCTTTCCAACTCCTGAAGATATAGACTCACTAAATTTCCATGGGGTAATTCTCAAAGCCTTTTTATAGTAAAGAAAGAAAAGCATAAAGTGCAAGGAAACCTGGGGGTGAGAAAATGAGTTTCAAAATATTTTTCATATGGAGAAAGTCCCCTGACACTGCTGTCTTCCAATTCCTGAAAAGAATTTCTCTCTGTTCTTAATCCCCAACTTTGACAATAACAAGGGGGACTCATAGAGTTCAGAAAGATTAAAACGAAGTAAGTTGACAGGAGGGCGATCATTATGAAAAAAGGAAAAAGAGACTCAGCAGAGGGGAAAAGACTAAAAAGAAGTGTAGTATAAAAAAAGAAAACAGAACAGGAAAGTAAAATACAAACTTTCACCATTTTGTTTCTTTCTAACTCTCAGCTTTTGTTTCTTTTCATCGCATCAGCATCTTTTTTGTATTTGCTGGAATTCCACGACTTCTGCTTTCTCTCTACTTTCTCCCCTTCCTTTGTGTATTTAGGAGAGGAGCAGGACACTCGATATGTTAAAACAAGTGAAAGTGGGCTTAGGTAGTAGGATCCCGTTATTTACATTTATTTGCATAATATCCTCACTCAGAGAGAAGAGATGGGAAGTGAAAGCACTCTGAGCTGATTATGCTCTACGTCAGCCAATAGGAAATACCTAAATATTCTTCTACTATCCTCAAGTCCTTCCTTTCAACCCTGTGAGAGCCGGAATGTAAATAACTTATAACTAATCGTACTAAAATGTTTTTCAGTTGATTCATTAGCTAAAACTCTGGCAATCAAAAAATTATTTACTTCTTGTCCTGCGTATAAGGGCTGTCATGATTCCTGCTAAAGGGTTGAACCCATTCATAGATAAAATTATGCCAATCAATTCCACCCATTCAATGTTACTTGAAACAGTTCCAATGAACAAGCTGGAAATTATAAGAATTTCACCACTCAAAATTTCATATGACTCCTTTGCCTCCTTTTGTGAGGAGCAAACTCTGATTACGAAAATGAATAAAATCATGGAAGGGAGTCGTTACAGAAGTATAGGAGAAAGTTTGGTACGGATAGCGTTGGAGCACAAGGATAAGCGATGTCAGGTGAAAATCCCAAAAACGAAAGAATGTGAAAATTCATAAGTGAAAGTCCGAAATATGTGAAAATCCCAAAATGGGAATATTCCAAATGTTAAAATTACAAGTTTGCAAGGACTGGTTGAGTTGTTAGGTAGTTAGGCTTCCAAGCATGGGGTCCTTCAACTCAGCAGTCCCTGCAAACTTTAATTTTTACAATCGGGATATTCACGCGTCTGAGATTTTCACGTATTTGGAGTTTTTGCTTTTGAGATTTTCACATGGAACCCTCCTCTGAACCACTAGGCTGAGTCTGTGTACAAGGGTGTGTGCACATTTAAGTTTCAGAATTGTATACAACCATTTTCCACCAGGACTGCAAATTACAGGTCTATCAGAAACAATAATTTAGCTGAACTGCTTGCCGTAGCCCCTTTACTGATACAGCAACTTATCGAACCTTCAGCAATGTCGCCGCCGTGCTCCAAGTTGCCAAGGCAGGCCTTCCTCGTAACTTAAAAGCTCAGAGAAAATCTTTTGATTAAGTAATGGAAACTCTCCAGCTGCTATTTAAGAATTACAAATCCAATTATATTAGAAGCTACTCAAGGAGATTTGGAAAGAAAGGGGAAGTAAGTGGAAGAGGAAGCCGTGGAAAAGATTCATGGCATCCCCCACCAAGCTTTCCTTCATGAATATGCAATTTCCTAATACCTTTAATCCCAGAATCCCAGAATGAAGAGTCTTCCAAAAATTAAAAACATACTTGACTAAACTCTCAGCTAGGTCCAATGACCAGAATGCTCATAATTAAAAATCCTAGTTTACCATACTCTGCATATGGATATTTGTAATCCGTGTACAGAGAAAATATAGAACTAGGGGAAGAATGAGTTACAAGTTGGGCCTATTGATTTTTTCAGAATTGCAAATTATGATGGGAAATAACTACATGGTGGGGGTTGATGGGATTTGAGCATGCAAGGGTCCTCTCGTTCATTTTCTATTGTTCCTGCTTGAAGGAGGGCAGTAGCTACTTCTAGAATTTTTCCTTCAATCCTTTTGGCATTATCAACCAAGGAAGTTCAAATCGGGGTATGCACTTTGTATAATTTAGGAGATTACTCAATCTGATCATCAAATCCTATGCTTCGTGGGCGTTGCTGATTTCCTTTCGTATTTTCAACTTCACGATAGCATGATAGCTACTATAATGGGAACCCGGAATTCGGGAATATTCTCTTGGACCGTGAGCCACTCGACCTTGGATTAAAATTTAGGGGGATTTTGAGATAAAGAATTAAAGTGGGGCAAGTAAATGTCAACTTGCATTGCTTAATGTATTTTCGAGTTCGAGCCAAAGGAAAAGCTAAAATAGTGATGGACTGTGGTATCTCTTAATTAACTTTAGAGTTGGTTTACTTTGGAAAGTTGAAATTTTGAGTTACCAATACCACAGGGAAAAGACTGTCGAGAGTGAGAGGAGGTATAGCAGAAAGCTCAAGTTTCGCGTGCTGGAAATTATTAGGAAGGTAGACTAAAAGATAACTGAATTATAATTCACGTTTTCTCCTGAACTCTCCAAAATTGAGTTTTCTTCTTGGTTTCATAATCTCATTAAGGAAGGAACTCCATATGCTCAAATGAAACTTCATTTCCTCTCCTCTATAATAATAATTATTGATCCGCTTAAGAGAAAAGCTTTTGTAAATAAATACTTAGGCGGAGGTAGATGAAATGATTGATTAATGGAGAAGGGGTCTCTTCAGACACTTAAGAACCAGGAGTTCAGCTCAAGAAACTGAAATACAGAACCAGGAGGTGACAGAGACTCTAATTACAAGTAGCACGAAACTGCACCTCAGATTTATGGCTCCTGACATGCATGAATGAAGAAGGAGCTGGAGCGTTTAAATCTTCCAGACGAGCTTAAGCCTTGTTTCCTTCTCAATGGGAAACCTTTGGCAAAAACAAGTCAATTTACATTTCTGACACGGACTGAATTAGCTGATCCCAATCTATTTTCATCTCCACCTTCCACTTCACCCACCATAACTAACTGAACAAATAAAAAAATAAAGGAAAAATGAAAGAAAAGTTCCTGATTAAAGAGAAAGCCTGTGTAAGAGAAAACAAAAATCGCTCATGGAAATTCGTCGTGAAGGCAGAGAAAGCTGGAAGAATCCTAGCTTTCCCTTCCATGAATTTTCTCCTTTAAACCTCACATAGGTTCAATCACAGATGGTATGACGGGAATTGATGGGATTTCCACGTGACTTCTCATTTCCAGTTTCCTTCAGTCTTACTTTCATATTATTGTAGTAGTAGTAATATCACATCGTTTAGTTTGAATTAGTATCTCCCCAACTTCGTCTCTTCCAAGGAGAGCTCGTGCTAAAATATACATTTCAGTTCCTGTGATGATGATGACAGGACGCACGTCTTCCCTATTCTTTATGTAGGAGAGAGATGATTTGTTACATTTTTAGTCCGGTCGTGTCATGGCCGAGAATGAAGAGGAGTTGATTTTGGCACGCCATTCTAGACTTTTAGCTTTTCGAAGGAGTGAGTCGGCGACGACGGCCTGTATAAAATCCGAGTTCCTGTCAGATAATATTTTTAAAGCTCTATACTACTATTTGAGGATAAACCTACAAAATTTCCTTCAATCCTGAGATTTAGCTGTGCACTAGCTTCTGTCAAGGCCTTAATTTACTGATAAACAATGAGAAGATGACGGAAAATATTTTCCCAGCTTATTTTCTGGAGTGGGGAAGCCAGAAATGTCGATGAAACTTGGGACTGTCCGGGAGCTGGATTGGTTGACAAGGATCTTGTTTGACATAAGAAAGGAAAGGAGATAGACACCTTAGAACTAAACGATACTTATTACTTTCGTCCGGAAGCAAAAAAAGACTTTGTAGATGTACAGGGTGTCTCAAATTTCGCTACTCCAGCAGTTCCTTTACCTCCTCCCCTGTTCTTAAAGAGGAAAAGTTTTTAGAGTACAATTCAACTCAATGATGTACTGCCTATCGGTTATGATGAGTTATCCCATGAAGAAGAACGGGAGTGTGAAAATTAGACTGAGATCTCAAGAAAATATGGCAGGGCTGTATCTGACGGTACTTTCACCAAAGAGGGGAAATTTTCTTCTGGGGAAAAAATAAGAGTGAAAGATCCTTTTTATCTTTCGTCTTGAAGGAGCTGAGATTCGATTGGATAGAAGAATATAGGAAGGGATGCGATAGAAGGGAATCTGAAGGAATGATGATACGGGTAGCTCAAAGTAAATAACTCTCAAGTCCTCCTCTGCTGTGGTAAGTGCGAGGGTAGAGTGAAAGCAAAAATCCTATTGTCTCTGATGATGCAGAAATGAAAATCCTAAATGGAATTGCACAAGCCTATCCACGAGTACTATTTCCGACTCTCAGCTAGACTCCTGGGTATTCTATCCGAATGCGAACGGCCTAACTCTTGCTTCCTAATCCTAGGGCTCACTGATCGTTTCCGAAAATGTCGACTTAGGAATCTTTTGTTTAAAATTAGAAATTAAAATATATCAGTTTGCTTCTGTGCAGGATGAATGGAAATAAACAAAGGATTAATCTTTTGATGAGACTACATTAATTATAACAAAGTTATTGCCTAAGGATCTTCGCATCCTTTCATTCATGACCGTATACAATTTTTTTTCCACCTTGATTTAAGCTACTAACAGGAAATAAGTTTCCATCACACAAGGGAAGTAGGATCACTTAAGAGAGGCTATCCCTCAAGGCACCCCCTCTACTCCACCAGTCTAATTATCAGTTAACACTGCGACTGCTTTTCTAACAACCGGATTTGCCCTAGGCTCACTTCAGAGGGAAACAAAGGAAGCGTCATTCCCGAGATTAACTTTCTTTAGAATAGGTTGATAGGAAACTGGGTCTCTGTCGAGAATATCTCCTAACTCTCCTCAATGTGTGCAAAAATAAAATGAAAAATAAATAAATATAATAGAAGCGACGCTTCTGGAATAATAGGAGTAGAGCAAACGACTACTAACATTGAGCCAAAAATTGCACATCAGTTCCTTTCAAAGGCGAAGACTAGGGCATATCCTCAACCTTTTCCTCGGAACGTCTCTGCAAGCCTTGCTATTATTAACCTCAAGATAAGCCTGATCGCTAGACTTTTTTAGGCACTAAAATGCCAGAATACGAACAGCAATTTTTTTTTCGATTCTTGATAGCTTTTGCAATTCCAGACACTAGCTATTTTCTGGTGTACTTCAAAAAAGCATATTTTTTCTTAGCTAATATTTTAGCACGTGAAAGCTCAGAAAACTGTTATATCCGGTGAATGCTGGAAACCAGTCTTAAAACAAAAATAAAAATACATATAAATGAATCGGACAGGACGAGAACCGAAGGTCATTTGCCTGTTCTTCCATCCCAATCCCAGCCGTTTGCCATCTGACTCCGAAGTCTCAGTCTTTGAATCATGTTGGTGCGTTAAAAGGAACCAAGGTGGGAAAGGGTTGAACAAGACGCACCTGCTTCACTCAGCTTGACTCACCAGCTTGAACTGTGGTCTCGCTAAGAGTCTTTAAATTGCTTCTGATTTTTACTCTTCGGCAATTCCGAACTTCCAAATCTCTGTCATCCGCATTTTATTTTTAATGTTATTAATTTTCTTGAGTAATTTCAATGGGGTTAATATTTGAGTAAATTAGCGGCATATGATATGACTGCGGTCAAAATCTTCCCTGTACCAACCAGCTTGGCACGCGTCACATCATTGCATATTATTCCTAATTACCTAGTTCCTCGCTCTTAAAAACTTGTTTTGACCGAATGAAAAGGGATCCTATAGTGAAAGAGAAAAGTGAGAATGATGAAATTCCTTTGATTAACTAATTCTTGATTGGCTACCTTTGACATAAGTTAATTACTTCTCAAATTGGATTTTGAAGGCATAATAAGTCATCTGCACTGATTCAGTATTGTTTAATAGGACGTAATGTGTCGTGACAGGCTTCTGTCTCATCTCTAATTATAATATAAGGGTTTTAAGGGAGAAAATGTCATATTAAATTTCTCATGAGTAAAGGCCAACACCCCCTGCTCCACTTTACAGTTTCACTATTTTTGTAATTTAGAAAAAAAAAAATTCGACTCTTTAATTTCAGTTGACTACTCTAATCATGATCATGGGTCAACTTCAACATCCATGCGTCCTTGCACAATGTAAACTGTCAGAGTGCTAACAATCTCCGCCTGAGAAAACAATCGAGTCAGAAAACAACAAGAGATCATCTCCATCTTCTTCGTCCTCTTCCTCGTTACTGTTGCTTTAATTAGGTGTCAAGAGCCTTTAACTATTCTAAAACATACCATTGTATGCAAAAAAAAAATAGAATTTTCTTCCTGTTCAGGAAGAAGAGATCCCTAAAACTCCAAGCAACTCTTTTGATTTAAAGATATGAAGCCAAAATTTCTAACTGTCTATCTTGTCACTTCCTCCCTTAAACTTGACCATCACCAAAACCCGACACGGGTGAGGTGTCTTATTAACTCCTGTCTGAAATGAAATAAGCTGCTTAATTTTCCCGTTATTTTTTTTTTTTGTAAAAAAAAATAAAGAACGACCAAATATTAATTTCAACTGCCAAGCTCCAGAGAATTCAGTTGCCTGAAGAAAATAAGAAGAGAGCAAGACATTCACGCTGTACGAAAAACTTGCTGGAAAAAAGAAAGCTGGTGTTAATTTTGAATTTTGAAAAGCATCGATCCCTTCTCAGCTGCCTGAATATCAAGGCAGTTGTACACTAATCAATTTTTAGTCCTAGGAAAAAATAGTAAAATAAACAAGACTATACTAACTGTCACCAGTTGCGATAAAAATGTTTTGGAATGAAATTACTACATTCTTTTTTTCTCTCTCTTCCCTAAAATATATGAAAATGGTAGGGAAGAAGATGTTCTCGAGAGAAGATCGAATATTTCTAGGAGTAAGACAGAGAAAAAAATAAATAAATTCATAAATAACTTCCTTTTGACCCACTTCTTGTTTCCAAAATATCCCACCATTTGACACCATATTGAAACTATACAGGACAGCCTAAAATTCAGCATTTTTCTCATTGTTGAAATTAATTTTTTGGCGTTCCCTCAGATTTTCAAAAGCAAGACAAACCGCAATCACAGTTGAAGTAAATAAAGAATAGCGAGCTTACCTTGGACTAGTGTCCCAATAAAAAAGAAGTAGAAATAAAGTTGGAGGAACTTCATTTTTTGAAAGCCTTCAACTTGATTTCATCTTTTGTTCGAATTAAATATGAGCGCTTACACGGGTTCTTTAAAAGAGTTTTCCAATGAGCATCACTAATTTTGTTCCACTGTGGATGTGGCTTGGAGAAAAAGAGTTCACTTTAGCGTTAGCCCCACTTCTAGCCTGATGTTTTGTAAATGTTGACTCACAAAAATTCTGAACTTTTTCCGACCAATTTTAGTTTGAGCTTTTTTGAAGAATTTCAAATAAACTTAAAAAAAACTGCCCCCTCGTTTTTTTTCAGTACGTAAACCTGCTGGCACCCGCCGAACGATCTTCCTTCTATCTTCACCCACACGTGTAGTGATACTGACGGAAGCCGAGTGAGAGCCAAAGAGTTTTCTCTCCCACAGCCCAACAGTCGAGATCTCCTTTCCTTTTAGTTCTTATTTTCAATTTGCGCCTGCTTCTGTTTTCACCAGATAAAAGCTCGAGTGCTGCACTTTCTCTATCAAAACTGCAGCTTTTTAAGCCTCAGTTTTCACTAACTCCAGTATCACTTCCTGTATTACTTCATACCTTTTGTAACGTATATTATAGTAAAGAATGTTTTAGGACCGTTTCAAATTTGATAGAAGTATCCCTGGAGTCAGGATTTGAGATTTTGTTCACTGGTTCAAAATTCTGAAGTTACTACTACTGTTAAGAGTTTTTCCATTTAGCGAATTTCTTTTTTTTTTTGGAAAGAAAAATTTGAGAGATGAGGTAAGCCTACATTTAAGTTGGAAAGGAAATGAAGAAACAGAGACAAAATAAATCTGAACCGCTTTCCATTATTCTTCTCATGAATACGCCACCCCGTACCTTCCCATTAGTATTTTATCATCTGGAAACAGAGAGGATTTCTCCATGAGCAAAAAGCAAGCAATTACACTAAGTAAAATTTATTTCAGGATTTTAGGTAAAAGGAGGAAGAAGAAGTAGTAGGAGGAAAAAAAATGAATAAAGAAAGATGAGTTTTTGACTAAAGAGCATTTATTCTAAAAACGTGATAGGAAGTGTACTATTAGTGGTGTGGGTTCAAGCACATGCAAAATGTTCCTTAGTCACGAATAGGTGTAAGATCAATTAATAGAAAAATAAGATGAGTGCTTCTGTATATTATGGATGTATGAATCCTAAAATCCTCACATCTTATACATGGAAGATAAACAATAATAAATGTCAAAGGAATAGAACTGGTGTTTACCGTAAACGAAGGCACTTTATGAGACAACAGGAATCCAGCTTTTTCCCAACTTTCTCCTTGTCATTTCTCGAGAGCAAAAAACTTTGCTTTAGACTAAACAGAAAAAATAATTTATAGTAACGGTCGCATGGTTTTTCAAAACGTTTGAAATCGGATGAAAGTTTTTGAGTTGTTAAAAAGGAGCTATACCTAAACACACACCTGGTAAAATTTGCCCCTTTAATCTTTAGTCATAATCACTCCTACTTCGTTTGCGCCTCAAATTCTGAATATTCAAAATGCGTGACGAGGACGAGAGAAAAATACTCGGGGATGACGGGTCGAGCCTTGTCTTTTTCTATTCAATTTTTTTCGAGCAGTATTTCGGAACTTGAAACAAGTAAGCCTGAGTCATCAACGTTTCAGTTGAATAAAATCGGCATAGAAGCTTAACGTGAGAATTTAATAATCAAAAACGTCATTTACTGGAAATCCCTGAGTACTTGAGATTAAATTAATTTAAGATTCTCTACGGAGATTTTTCATGGTCCCCTTCTCAAGGACTCCGGTGTCTCTGGAGCTCCATCCCAGCTCCGTCCCAGCTCCAAGCCCAGCTCCAATGGAGCTGGGAGTTGGACCGTCCCAGCTCCAGAAATCAACCGCCTCAGCTCCGCAAATTAACCGACTTGCAAGTTGAGCTCAGCATCTCTAGAATGCTGGTGGTACTTTAAAACTCAGTTCACCTTGTAATTCATGAGGATTATTTTGATTAGGGCTGATTTCAAAATTCAAAATAAAAAAAAAAATGAAAAAAGTATTAATTATCAATAGCGCGAGCTATTTATGCATATGCTGATGTTAGTCTGTCCGGTAGTCCGGCCGTCCGCAAAACGAAAATATCAGCAACCACTGATCGGACTCACATGAAACTTTGCATAAGAGTCCTCCTCGGTCTCTAGATGATTAATATATAACTCTTATAGCGATCGGTAAAGTTTTGAAAAATTTCGATTTTTCGCCCATATGTGTATATGGGCTTATGGTGCAGGGTAATACGGCTTGTGAACTTATAAAATCCGACTTGGAGGTCCGCTTTCCATCTCCGGTGGAGCTCAACTGGCAAGTCGGTTAATTTGCAGAGCTGAGGCGGTTGATTTCTGGAGCTGGGACGGTCCAACTCTCAGCTCCATTGGAGCTGGGCTTGGAGCTGGGACGGAGCTGGGATGGAGCTCCAGAGACACCGGAGTTTCTCAAGGGGACTCCCATCCCTGAGACTTGAGATAGGTAATCTCATGACTATTCCATGATTAGCCTGAGAAAAACTTAGTAGACTGTATTACTGTGGGAAACTTAATTCATGGGTAAAAGAAAGTAAAGGAGGTTGGTTCCACTTGGATTCTTTTTCCCATGTGCTTCCTGTGGGAGCAACCTGAAGAAGCAGGTGCCTTTTGAAGGTCAGTTAAAAACCACAGGTCCCTCTCCTCCGTTCATTTCTTTTTTACTATGGTAAAATGGTAAAATAAAATAAGGAAAAAATGAAGAGAGAAGAGACCCATTTTAATCTTCTGCCAACATGTAATAACTCCGAAGGTACAGCATACGAGCATACTAACTGAGGGATGATCAGAATTGAGTCCCTTGCAGTTCCGTTGACTTTCCAATTTCTGGCCTGCTGTCTTTGAAAACCGAGGTTTTGTCAAATTTAGAATTAGAAATGTGGTATGGGTTATTCTATATAGTTCTACTGTGATGTAATTGAATAAACGTCTTCAAAACTAGAACCACTGCCTTCTCTTGCGTGTTTTGAAATTAAGGCAAGAGGAAACCAATAAACCAGCTCAAGCGTTGTTTTTATATGGCTTACGAGAGTGAGCCCCCCTCCCCATCTTGTCTCGACAGGCTGTCATGTCAGCTGGTCACCGGAGTCACCCCTCTTTGGAAGGGATCAAGTTTTTACCTCACCGGAAATACTATTATGTTTCAACTCAGGAATGAATGACTCTCAAGTTTTTTTAAGCAATCAAGTTCCATTCTTACAAAATATCATCACTGCTAGAACTTGGAAATTCATTCGCTTCAGCATGGTACTCTTGAAGAGCGGAGTGAAAACTTGCAAAGGCCGACGGGAGGGAGATAAAAATCAGTTGTTGCATTTTGTCAAGATTAGCCACATACATGCAATATATGCGACATGCGTCCCCTTCCGCACAGTTGTTCTTTCCCCAGCCTCAAAATTATTACTTAATTAGTCACGAGGGGAAAGTTGAGTGACAATTTAAAGTAGATCCTTCCTTGCTCAAAATGAAAATAAAAAGCATGATAATAAGAGAGGAACAGACGCGCGACTGGTGTTGCAGTTGCTGGTAAATTAGGGAATGAGTCACTTTCACCACTCCCAGGTGCTTTTAGTTCCCTTCCGACTTTCACTTAATGTTACTCATGCATCTTTGTATTAATTTCAGTATTGATTCTAGCAGTAGTTGCTGGGGATTCTGAATCAGATAGGAAATAAGACGGGTAGACTAGAGGCAAAAGAAGTAATTGATTGAAATATCACTGGGTCCTCTATTACTCCTGGATTCACTGCAGCATGAAATTAAGTTCTACGTTCTGCCGTCTAAATTAAAGGATAGGCCTAACTATAAAATGGAAATCGTATTTATACATGAAATTATCTAATCTTCTAAATCTATTTTTAGTACGGATGACTGAACCGTCGTGACAGTCGGTAATATACCTCAGCGTACGCCTCCTACGACTCGTTCAGTTCTCACTTCAGTACTCATTTCTGATTTGAGCTTCTGAAATCTCAGCTCTCACCTCTGTGTTGGTACAGTTATTTGGTAAAGTAATCTGCGAAAAAGTAACAATAGCAAAATTTTTAAAGCTTTTATGTTGCACAGCTGATGCTTTCAAGTGCTTGATGGGTAATTTAGTTTTTTTTGGACAATCGGCAGCTTAACTACTACACTAATTTAATTCAAAATTCATTATTTTGAAAGAAACAAGGGCATGAGATGCACATGGGTTTTTATTCAAATGTTGCCGGTTTAAAATAATCCATTGTGCTGGCATTTCTTTTCTGGTTCCCCAAAGAAGTCAAACAAGAGTCGGCATCAGAAACGACTGGGGAACTGAACCACACAACCCATCACCGATTGGTTTACCTTGGTTGGATCAACAAAACATGTAAAAAGGACTTTTCATGAGAGAACAATAAAAAATCATGAGAAATAAACTTAACAAAACGGACCCTAAAAGTAAGTTTTTTTTTTCTGCTTTGCAACTCGGACATGAAGCAGCCATTTGTTTATGCCTAGTCGATATTTCTTTTTTTTTAATAAGTAATACTAGAACTGATGGCGATTGTTCGAGTTAACGTGAGATAGGACTAAGAGCCAAATATGACTCCAAGGCTTTCCTTTTCAAGACCTTCAAATAAAAATGGCACAGAAATATATTCTAATCATTTAAGAAACGAACAACAATAAATGGCCTTCTCGCCTGTTCCTCGATTCTCTCTACATGCTTTTCTCACTCCTAGCACACCTAACTTAAACATTTTTAACCGAATTTTATGAAAAGACTTTTTCTAATCAAAAGCAGTGAAGATGGGCGGGAACAATTCTAAGTCTGATAGTCAAAATTCCGAATCATGCTTTTTAAGAATTTTGAACAATGTATAAGTTTTTGGAGAAGCTTACCGAATTTGATTGAAAAGGAAAGCTTAGAACAGTAAGAAATTAATAAAACTTCCAAAGCTTAAAGAAAAATTCTCAATCAATAGTGAGTTTATTTGATATGGACAAGTGCCCAATCATCAGTGAGAATTAGATTTACAAACAGTAGTAGTAATTTTGTTAGAGAAATGAGCTTCCAATGCATAAAAATTCCAAAGCTTTGAAGAAAAATTCTAATCCAGTTTCTTTCTTGGTTCTTGCCCTGGAACTCTCTTCCTCTACCGATAGCCGTTTCGCATTGCGTGCTTATTTGTGCGAGCGTATCCTCGATTGCTTTCCGGTCATCTTGGGTGAAAGCTCGCCGTCTCGTATTTACCCAGTGTCATTGACGCTGGAGTTTTCCAATCAGTCAATCCCAGCGGTTATCATTCTACCAAACCCAGGAGAACGAGATTCTTGTAATTATGCTCCACGCACTAAACCCAGGAGAACAAGATTCTTTTAATTATACCCCACGCAAAAATGACCGATCCCGTGGAGCCATGACCTAACGGTTCAGTGCCTCACGTTAAAAATACAATAAAAAAAATAAAAAATAAAAAAAAATGACCGATTGGGTTAAGACGGACTTACTAACTGCAAATGGAGAATTTACAGTGCGGATGGCAGCTAAATCGGCTAAGACACTGTTTTTCTAGACCTTTTGTCAAAGACGTAATTCAACAGTCTTACAATTTGGTTGAGGTGGAGCACGTTGCGAACTTGCACTTCGGAAAAAGTCCAGAAAAAGAAAGAAAAAAAAAAGAGTGAGGAACTGAAGTGCGCGAACTCTAAAAGCTCCACTCTCTCCCACGCCCGCGACTTAATCTTAGAAGCCTACGGAGTCGAAGCCTTTAACCACTAACGAACTCAGTCGTTTAGTGCTTTTATAGCAACTGAGTCTCATTCGGGCTATACAACAAAGACTGGAAACCCAAATCATCTATTTGTCCGAAGATGCTCAAGATCAAGACTCAGGTTCGCTGAAGACTGAAGAAGGCTCAGGGTCACTGAAGACTGAACTCGACTGATTTCTAGGTAGAGAAGAGGTAGTGGATATTTGTCCCCTGTTTCTAAATCTGATAATTCAAGGTTCATTCAGCTTCTGAGTCTACTTTATTCCTTTTGTTAGAAATAAAAGAAAACTTGAAAGTAATTTCCAGGCCTCTTCTTCCCATCACCATTTCCTTTTAATCTGAATTAGCCAGAGGTAAAAAGAGACAAGGAAACAAGAAACAGCCATTAATGAGCCCATAATTGTTTTAAATCTTAATGGAAGTAGAAGTAATTCATACTGTACATAAGCTCTTTTTAGTTACGGCCCAGAAAAGTAAGTTTTTCTAGGCTAAAGCATTTAAAATGTATAATTTTAGCTCTGGGCTGTTATAAATCCATTGAGGAACTGAGACGTACGCAAAAACTGTCATTCTTCCGTTGTGTCGGCCTTGAGATCTTAGACAGGTAAATCAGGAGGATAGTATTCCTGCAAATTGAAATTAATAAAAATTAGTGACAGTACGAGGAAGTTGCAGTAAAGAACAAAGATGAAGCTAATTTCTAATTGGTAATTGATTAGTCTAGCATCAGTATAGGGAATCGCCACGGAGAATCACTTACCTTAAGTTGCCGGCCAAGCACTACCAGTATTTTTGTGAAGCGGAAGACACCTGTACTCAGCTCTAAAATTAAAAATAAATTATTCAGTATTATAACTGGTTATTAAGTAATTATTCTATTTCCCACTACAGCAAGCAGGATTAATTTTTACCTGGTTTCACTGATTCACTATTCACTGTTGATTATAAATTACTTGTGTTATTTCTGCTCTTCTCTTTTGTCGATCGGTCCGAGTGCGTAAGTCACCGCTTTCCTGACACGATTCAAACTGAGCCTCGTCTGGGGGCACTTCTGGAAATTCCTTGTCATCATCGTTTAGATATTTTCCAACATTGTGAAGCACGAAGCGGGAAAGAATAAGCATGGCTACATTCTTCAGTTTGAGGCGAATTTTGTACGCTAAGATAGGCAATCTTCTCTTCAGTTGGCCAAAACATCTCTCAATTGTGACCCTCTCCTTGGCGTATAGCTCATTAAAAAATAATTCTTCAGGCGTAGTCGGATCACGGTACGGCGTCAGCAGAAATGGGGAAATTGGATATCCGCTGTCGCCAAGCAGTATTGCTGGAATATGATTGGCATTGTAGGTCTTCAAGAAAGCGAACTCAGGGGAATTCTTCCAAATCCGACTGTCATGGACAGATCCTGGCCATTCAGCATTCACGCTGATAAATCGTTCAGTTGCATCACAAATGGCTTGAACGTTGATGCTGGGAAAGTTTTTTCTGTTAATGTATTCATCTCCTTTCCACCTACGCGATGGCTTGGAAATTCGGACGTGCGTGCAATCAATTATGCCGAAGACACATGGCATATGGTACCGTTTCTTATACTCTGCCCTGGACTGCTGGATTTCTGGTTCAGTTGATGGGATTTTGATCCACAGGTGGGGTTTATCTATTATCGCCTTCATCACCTACACAGCTCAAAATTTTAAATTACGATTTTTCTACTTCATAAAAATTGTGAGGTGCTTAACTTACAAGTGAAACAGTCTTTGACACTGTGGTTCGATCACAACCAATATCCTCTCCAACTCCTGTCTGGAAACCTGGGTCAGACAGCGTACGAAGAAATACCCTCATTCGTTCGTAAGAAGTGAGAGATCCACCACGGTTTTCTAAGCTTTCCCCCAAGAAATGATCAGCAAGCCATTTAACATTACCCTTGTCAAATCGATACAAACTTTTGTACTCGGTATCACTGGTAACCTTACGCTTTCTGTAATCTTTAGTTTTTCTTGGGTTTACAGGATTCACAATGGGCATGCTCGCCATTGTTTTAACTTTAACTTCAGTTTTTCTTATTTAAGGAAGGTCTGAAAGGTAGCTCTGGAGGTACCTTGGCTTTTTGCAAGGAAATCCTCCGTTTTTGAAGGAAACGCTTGACTTTAATCACATCTCATGGAGGAACTCCTCAAATCTTGAGATATTTTCCTTTCCTTTCAAGGAAAAGGTTCTGCTCATTTTTTTTGTCACACTTTGCGAAGGAGATCCTTGCTTTCCTCGAGGAAAAGGAACTCCTCCACTTTATTCACACTACCACACTACTGTCTGTTCCAGTCAAGCTCCACGCTCTCCCACTCAAGCTCCACTCTCTTCCACTCAAGCTCACCCCATTTGAATGGGTGGAGCATACTAAAAGACGAGTTCAACTTGCCGACTGCTGATCGGTGTTTGAGATTTGAAACAAGTGCGTGGAGCTTTTTCATGCCTCACATCAACCATTACGAGTATTATTCAGTAAATAAATACTGGTTTTATATTTTGGTTTGTTGAATTTAGATTTTAATTATTTATAACTTAACTACCGAAGACTGACGATGAAGGCTCCTTTAGTGGCCGTCTGTGTGCTCTTGCTAGCGGCATGGTCATCAGTAGGTGGACAAGACGCCAAACCGGCAGCGACTCAGTCAACCGCCGGTGCAGCTAAGCCGGTACCAGCACCTACTACCACTCCGCCACCGGCAACGATTCCTACTGTAGCACCAAAAGCGCAAGAGCTCCCTAAACAGCAGGTATTACGTTAATCTAGCAGTGTCATCGCCTCTGTAAGAAGTCTTTAGTACTTTTTCTCATTTAGGTGAAAGCGAAGGTTATCCAGAATTTAGGCTTGGTGACAGCAAAGGTTGGGGTTTTCAATTCAGAGAAACGAACAACTGACTGGCAGGATTTGAACCAAGGTCAGAGGGTGGGCCATCCGTTGGGACCATTGGACGGGAGTGATAAACTTATTGTGAAGGTTGCAACAACTAAATCGCTTCACCAGGTGTTCATTCTTCTCAGGCATAAAGCGACTCAGGATGAAGTCGGATTCGTTGCTCAGATTGAAGCAGATACGACCACCGAGTACAAGGCTGAAGTGGTATGCATATTTTTGCCAATTCCATAACTTCCGTGGAGGGTCTTGGTACATGCTAGCGTATCAAACAACCTTCTAGTTTACCTCGGTATTATTTGATGCATGATCATGTGCATGTATCAAGATCCTCGACTGGCCTTGGAGGCTTGGGGTCCTCCAAGCGTTGGGCGTAGCGCCTGCACTCATGTTGTCACTTATATAAAACCGTCATTTCATTCCCTCCTTAGGATTTCAGTACCTCCGCGTTCGATTCCGGATCTTACGAAATCCTCCTGTACTTAGGAGACTTTCTGATTGAAGATTCCGTTGAATGGGTGCTTGGAGAACTCATATACAAAGAATCTGGTGAACAGCAGCAGCCCCAACGCTCCCCAGCTAACAAGCTGTATGCTATTTCATATGAAAAGAAGCCAGAAATCAAGGTAAGAGAGGAAACAGACGGAGATTTATTTTAGTAAAACCAATGATCGTTAGTTTTCGGTTGTTTGCCTATAACTGATTTACTTCCATAACATTGGGAAAGAAAACTGTGTTTTGGAAGGTAGATCAATGGCAGTGGAACTCACTGTCGTTGTTCCCTTCTGAAATGTACATCGGCTTCGCAAAACGTTTGACATAATATAATCATTTTTTTTGTGAATTCCAGCACATGTTTCGGCAGCCTGAGCCGCGTCCACCTAAGTTGGTTTCCAATGCGTTCACTATCCTCGTCCTGTCTCCAATTCTCATTCTGCTCATTTTGGTAAGCTTCTCATACGGCACCGATTCATGTAGCGACACTCGTTCATTTAATTTATTACTACTTCTAGTGGGCTAAAATTGGCGTCAACATTAAGAACTTCCCGTTTACCTTGAGCGCTCTCGGATTTCATGCAGGATTAGGAGGTACGATTCACTCCAGAAATATTAAAATTATCGTTCTCTGCATTTGAAATGATGTGTATACTTTCGTTCTCCTGAATCCTGATGTCATTTTACTGACTAACTGATCAATGAAACTAAATCCAGTTCAAATCCTCATTTTATAAGCATGTATAGTAACAATTTTTTTCTTATTTCAGCTATATTCGGCGTTTATGGACTTTTCTGGCTTAAACTAAGTATGTTCGAGGCTCTCAAGTGGATGAGCATTCCAGGACTCATTACATTCGTAACTGGTAATCGACTGCTCAGCTTCATCGCGGAGAGACGGGAAAAATAACAGGAAGTATATGTAATTTAGTTACTTCAACATTTATAATAGAACTTTTTGTAGTTCTAGTCAAACTCACTCTCATTACAACAGAGAATTTAATTTATTACTAAACTTCTAGACGACACAATACAGTTTGGCTGACCTAAACAACTTTATTGCTGGAATAAAGGTTAAAAAACGGCTCACGATAATTTCCTATCCTTCGGGTGAATCAAAGTATGCGAATGCAAAGAAATTCAATCATTTTTTTGCACATCTAGGAATTCCCACATCACCTGTGCAAGGAACCCAATTTTTTCTGTAATTCAAATCAGTAGGAAATCAAATCAGCGTCCAATCTTGATAAGGCATTACATTAGATTCCGTGGGACTGGACCGCTTCGCTTGGTTAGAGCCTACCATTCGATCTCCCGAGACTGAATGAGCCTACGCATATGTCCGTCAGATCTAGATTAAAATAATGAAAATTCGGACTGGTCAAAAATTAGTTTTTGATTCGATTAATTTGCTTTTTAGTATATAAAGGAGGATTCTGTTGTCCGAAACTTCCTCAGTTCATCTTCAGCCTGATTCAAGCTCTTCTCAGTCAGTACCATTGTTAAGCAGTGCTACTCATCAGCAAATCTTCAACAGCTTCAATGGCTTCAATCCAGTACCGTACTCTATGTCTTATTTTTACTCTTTTGGTTGTCTCCACCCTCTTTTCGGATGTGGAAGGTTCTGGCAACCGAAAACCACCCTTCAACGGCAGCATTTTCGGCAAAAGAAATTCAGGTTGATTCTCAATTATTAGTCTATTTTCATCCTTTTTTTTCTTTAATAACAAAAAAAACACTGCGCACTTTTTAAAAAGTTATTTCTAATGGGAAATTAATTGTGTATTAATTGCTTGTGTAGGTGGGACTGGTGATGGAGGTGTGACAACTGGATACACCTCAACTGGAACCGCTGGGAAATACTCTGGAGGAGCGGCTCTCTGCGAAATCGCTATAGACTACTGTTCTTCCCTCTTTGTTTTTGAGAAGCGATGAATAATTATTTATTATTTTGTTTGAGCGTTCTTGAGCCACACGCCATCTAAATGTAGGGATTCTGTGGTATAGAAAGAAAACTTATTGTTATTGTAAATGGCTTCTTTTTAATTTGAACTGCAACAGAGAATGGGAAAAAAAGAAAACTTGAAACTCTATTCTGAGGGTAGAAACAAAAGAAAGTTTTTCGATTGAATATTACTGGGAAGAAAATAAAGACGAGAAGAGAGTACGTCATTGAAAGTCAACAGTCCTGTTTAACATAACATAAAATAGAGGTTGAGATCATTTAATTAATGGTTAACCCCACCCATACCCAGCCCCCATAGTACCCATCAACACACAGGCCACCGCCTTTCTTTACATTATTAGCTCAAGTTTCTCATTTTAACTAAAGCAAGCGCTTTCTCCAGCAAAATCTTCTGCTACTCCCAATTCTTCTCGGAAGTGGAAGAAGAGGAGGAAAATGGGGTGATAAGGCTCTTTATGGAAGGGTTCCAGGGGGTTTTCTTCCCATAAAAAGGAACTGTAATTCAAGACTCAGGAATTAGAAGGTAGAACTCGGCTCTAATGAAACAATTTCACCTTCTAAGGAATTGTAGAAGAATAATTAAGACAGAGGAACGGGAGCCGGCGTCTTAAATAGGGTAGGAGAGAAAGTTAAGGATCACTTGAGAAAAAGACGCTGTCCAGATTCTGATCTCACTTGAGTCAAGAGCAGATAAGTTGAAAAGTTTCTCCTGATTACCTTCAGCTTGTAGAAAGGTGTGAAAAAAAAATTACCGTTGAGAATGATGCGCCCTGCACCAGGTAAGTTCCGGTTTGGACGAATAAACTTTTTCTTGAATTTAAATTTTTCCAAATTTTTTCAGCTTCAACTCACTTTTTTTCTTGGACTTTATTCCTGATGCTGTCCAGTGCGAGTTGCCTTCAAATTATTGCAAGTCAACCTCAAAAGTACTTTAGAGGAAACTCGGTGAGTGAGTTCTTTGAGAGAAATTCGAAGAATAAGGTATGCAAAGAAGTTTTATCTTAGAAAAAAAAATGCTCACTATTGGGAAAGGCTGCTTCATTTGCTTCAGCCATACTTTCAGAGCTTCTTGCAAAGTCTTTTTTCATGGTTGTCCATACTTACCCCTATTGAAATCAGCTTTTTATTAACTCGATAGATAACACCGCTACCGATGAAGGCGCTCCCTCGGATTGGTCGAAGGAGTGATTTTGCTGTTCCCGAGTCCGGCAATGCTTATGGAAATTACGGGGTTTTGACAAAGGGTGATGAAGCAGAGGGTGGAAATGACGCTAAAGAATCTGAGGCCATCCAGTTGGATGCTGATTTGGGGATGGACATGCCTGCTAGATCTGGTTTAAAGTTAACCACTGATAAACAAAATTTGATCCTATTGTTGCAGTACCTCATGAAGTATGGAGCCATCCGACCTGAAGACTCATCAACCCTTCGTTTTTCCGGAAAATTCCATTGAAAAAAGTTTAGGCAGGAAGTAGTAACTGAATACAGTTAAATAACCAATATACCAAATTTTGCATGCTATTCCTCACTTTCGACATTTAATTATTGCACTGATATATAGCATTATTAAAATCTCAGAACAATAGTGACAATAAAATGACCTTGCAATTAAGTGTTGGGATTCTGGAAGCATAAAGCTGGACGTCCGGTCTAAGACTGGAACCCACCCCCGCATAATAATTGTATGCCAAAAACCATTCTAGAATCTGAAGTTGCAGGGTTGGGATTGGATTTTGAAAAAATACTTCATTTGGCCAAAGGAGTAAAATGAAGAAAGTAATGAGCACTGCTGGAAAGCTTGGCTGTACCGGGTTAAGTTTGTTGACCGTGACCTTGATATTAAGATATGGCATAATTTCACGAATGATTTCCTCAGAGATTTCTAAGGTAACTTCATTCTTCTAAACATTCCTTAATTATTTACAAGTTAATACAGCAGCTTTTTGCCTTAGAATATTCGGCTGGAACCCGGTGCAAAAATGTGGGATGTATGGACAGATATCCCGATTCCAGTCTACTCTAAATTCTTTTTCTTCAATGTTACCAATGCTGAGGCGGTCACCAATGGCCAAAAGCCAATCCTGAAGGAAGTTGGGCCATATGTCTACCAGTTAGAATACTAAAAATAAAGATCGCAAAGACTGAAACACAGGGTGTTGAATTATTTCGAAATTTTTATTGAAAAAATTGAGTGGCTTGGCCCCTAATTTTGAGCTTGACGTTAAACTTTCGCTGAACAGGGTCAAATCTCTGTTTAGAGTGACCTATATAACCTGCAGCCCGTCAAATTTATAGAATTTTGTTTTTTCAAAAATTTTAAGTCTTGTGTTACAGTTTTTCTGCAACCTTAATTTGCTATCTACTTCTCATAGCTTCTTCAATTCAATATTCATGTGTCTAGCAATAAGTTGTTGACACAAAAAATTTAGGACTTCTTTCAATTACTCAGTCAGAATTTAATTTTTGTTTCACATGGTGTTTTTTTTATTATTAGGGAGCATCGAATGAAGGTGATCTTGAATGTGAATGAAGAGACGGTAAAATATCGGCCAAGAACAAGTTGGACCTTTCGGAAGGATTTATCCTATGGGACTGACCATGACAAAATCACGATGGTTAACATTCCGTTCGTTGTAAGCTTAGACTTGCTAAAAATTACCCCCCCCCCCCCCCCCCCCCCCCCTTCTTTTCTTTTGTTTNACCCCGCCCCCCCCGTTTAATAGGCGTATTGCTAATTCAGGGGGTTTCCAAACTGGCTTGGGACATGTCCAAACAGCCATACGTCCTTTCAACATTGGATGATATGCTGGTGGAGAAAGGGGAGAAAGTTTTTCAAACAAATGGAGTGAACGAACTCCTTTTCGACGGGGTAGCCATTGACAATTACATGGAGCTCCTATCCCTCCCTGTGACGGAAATGTTCGATGGGAAGACAAAAGTCCCAGAGAGGATACTGGACGGTGACTTCGGATTTTTTGATGATGTAAGTTTATCAAGGTCTTAATTAGTCGGAATGAACTGTAACATCGCTTTAGCTGAATTTCAATAGAAAAATGGTACTGCTGAAGACGTTTGGATTGTAAAAACGGGGAAGTCAAACGTGGAAGACTTCGGGAAAGTCGTCAGTTGGAACGGACATGCTAAGATGGAAGTATGGAGTGATGATTCCTGCAATGAAATCAAAGGGACTGATGGGTCAATATTTCCTCCATTTGCAAATGAGAACAGCATTCTTCACGTATTCACTCCAGAACTATGCAGGTGAGTCATATCAGGTCCCGGATCGACTGCCCTTGGTATAAATATTTAATTTAACGTTTTTCTCTGCATTAGGTCTCTGCAGATGAATTTTTTGAAGAATGCAGATCATCAAGGGCTCTCAACGCTTCTCTTTACGTTTGCCCCTAACACTTTTGGAAACATGGTAGATCATCCAGAGAATCGGTGTTATTGCAAGGACACTTATGAGCATTGTACGAAGGGAGGGGTAATGCCCCTGGGAAAATGCCAAGGAGGTGAGTAGCTGGAAAGCAGAATAAGGCTCCCTGAATTTTTCAGTTATACATTTTTTCAGGGGCTCCAATTTTTCTTTCTCATCCTCATTTTATGGATGCTCATCCTGATTACATTAATGGCGTCGACGGCCTTCATCCGGAAGGGGACTATCAAAGTTACCTTCATTTGGAAAAAGTAAGAAGGAAGCGCTAATCTACTACACCACTGCTTTTATTTCAGCAGGTACATAAATTTTGATTTCAGAACACCGGAATGGTGATCGGAGCTACGTTTCGATTGCAAATGAACGTGGAGCTCCAGTCTTATGACGCTATGACCGCTTTCACTAACGTCCCTAACGTTATGTTCCCCCTCTTGTGGGTAGAGCAGGTGAGCTATAGTTTTTCTAAGACCCACTGTGGAATTTAAGATTTACTAGAAAAATAACTTTCATTTTTAAATTGAACAGACAGCAATTGCAACCGAGGAATTGCTGGAACCGATAAGGAAACTTGCAACGCTCATTCAACTGATCGACTTTGGAACAGGATTTTTTTTATTCTCGAGCTTGATGCTTCTACTTGCATCTGCTTTCATCCATGCTAAAAGTAACAATTTTAGCTTACGCCGTATGATTTCTTCCAAAATTTACACATCCGGTACATCTTCATAGAAAATTACGATTTTGTTCTTAACCTTCTTTAAAAAATAATAAAAGAGTTTAATTTCTTCAAGGCGTTCTTCACTTGAGGCGCCTGTCGCAACTACCTCAAGCTGTCAAAATCAGCTGCGTATTTTTTGAACAAAAATATTTTTTAGGAAGATAAAATATTGCATTCCAGAGAAATCATTTTTTTAATGAATTAAATTGCAATACAGGAAGAAAAAGGCGGTTTTAATCAATCAAGCCTCGATCGTCGACAACGGTAGTCGTTGGGTGTTTCGAAGGTAAGTCATTGTTGCAAATCGAAAGCCAACTCAATAGTGTGAGTCGGTGGCGAGTGGAGGAACACCCTGTCAATATCGTTCAATGTTTCATTATTTTCTGTTCTGCCGTCTAAGATTACATACTGAAGGTGTCGACCCGCACCAGCATTCATCGATCCGGAAGTTGTGCTCCCATTGTTACCGACAATCTATTTGCCGAGAGGGCCTCAGCAATGAGGCACAGAAATCTGTCGAAGGAAGCACAAAAATTAATTGACGCTTGACTACCATCGAAGCTGCCGGTTAGAGCCAACCATTGTTATTCGGTATAACTCCACTCTTCCCATTCACGCCTATCAACGCCTAAATGGCAGAACTCGGTGTTGGACAGCTGCGACGAAGGAAGCCTGGTGTACTCCAGGTCGTAGAAAATTTGGACGCTTTTCCGAAGGTTCCTGAAACATGCGAAAAGAAAACTCCATATGGTGGAACTGGTGAGAACTTTCTTTGAAACAGTTTGAGAACAATTCATTGCTAAATTCAGTACTTTTTTTCAGCCTCCATTACGGCCCTTGTCTTAATCTTATGGCTAAGCATATTGGAAGTGACTTACTACTTAGATACAGATTATTCTTTCCATTTTAGCCCCGATGTCGATATGGACTCCAAGCTCAGTATAAATGTAGACATAACAGTGGCAATGCCGTGTGGCAGTAAGATAATATTTTAAGGTTGTCAAAGCTATCCGAAATTAAAATGTTCTTAATTTTCAGTCGTTGGTGCGGACATCGTGGACTCGACGAATCAGAACGTTGTAAAATTTGGGGAACTGAAGGAAGACTTCGCTCATTTTGAGCTTTCTGATGCTCAGCAGGTCTACTTCAGGGCAAAATCCGGATACAATTCTTACTTAAGAGAAGAGTATCATTCGTTGAATAAGTTTCTCTGGAAAAACGCTTATCTCACTACTAATCCAGAAATGCCACCCATGTACGTTCATTATCACCTTCCTTCTACTTTATTTCGTGAAACATGTCATGTAATTTTTCAGGAGTCGAGAGGAGAAGTATGACCGTGGAATGCAATCAGCTTGTAGGCTTCACGGCAGGCTGGAGCTGAATAAAGTCGCTGGAAATTTCCATGTGACTGCTGGGAAAACACTACCTCTGCCTAGGGGTAAATGTTTTTTAAAATTGTAATTTAATCTGGAGTGAAGCGTATGAGGCTTCTACTCATTTCCTTATTTGCTGTAGGACATGCTCACATTACAGCCTTTACGACCGAACGAGATTATAATTTCTCCCATCGGATTTCTAAATTCTCTTTTGGGGAAGGCACGCCTGGAATTGTGTTACCCCTCGAAGGTGATGAAAAGGTGACAAAAATACGTAAGTGCCTATTAAAACTTTATCAGTGACTTCCCAGGCATAGCCTTTTTAATTTTCTGCAGATCAAATGGTGTATCACTATTTCATCCAGGTGGTTCCTACCATAGTGAAAACTCGATTCAAGTCATATCTCACATACCAGGTAGTGTATGAATTCTTGGTGCATAAAGAAACTAGCTCAAATAAGCGTATCATCATTATCTTTTTGTCCTCCAGTATTCAGTCAGGGAACTTGCAAGAGAGATTAACCACGATCAAGGGTCTCATGGTGTCTCAGTAAGTTATTTAACTGTGCATCTTAACCTTAATTTTTATTGATTCATTCTTCCAGGGAATATTCTTCAAGTATGAAATGAGCGGTTTGAAGGTAATTGAGCCAAGATTTAATTCAGAATTCTGTTCCCCTGTAACCTATATTTCGATTTGTAGGTGGAAGTTACGGAGGAAAGTGAGTCTTTCTTGGAGTTCATTATACGCCTGTGTGCAATAATTGGTGGAGTCTATGCCACAGGTTCGTATTAAGTGGATACTTTTGTTTAACCGCTGATCTGTATTTTTAATTGCAAAATTGGATTTGGTAACTGTTTCAGTTGGGATGATCTACAACCACTTGTCTTTTGTGAGCTGCAGGATTCGGTGGTTAAACGAAAGCTCATCATATGAGAAGGTTGACATAGTGAAGTCTGAAATTAAGTCAAAATTACCAACAGTTCAAAATCCTATGCTGCAACCCACTTTCCAAGCCCCGAGTATCGATTTGGTTCATGCACAGTTCGGAAACGCTGAACCTCATTTTACTTCAGAGAATTCAACAGCGGTGGATCTCAACAATGGATCAGGATCCACGCCGGCCTTGCTACCACTGTTGCCCGATTTGTTATCGTCACATAGAAAATCTTGAGTTCAACAGTATTCTGTGACTATAATCAATTCAGTTATTTTTTAATGACTTAATGCACCTAATGCACTAGGCTGCACATTACATTACTGCATGCTGAAGCGACCACTATTATTTTGTTCCTAATCCATAAGATTTCACTATCAAGAATTCTCGAACTATGCAAAATGCTTATCTAGAATGTTAAGCTTAATTTTTAGTGAGAAATGCATTGATACTTTTTAATAAATACTAGGTTTACTGTTTTCGTTGAAACAATCAGGGCATGACGTTATTAATTCCATGAGCACATTTTGATTCAAGTACCCACATCCGTAGTGCTGAAGGACTTGAAATCCATGTTGGGAGGCTACACAGGGTTTGTTCAACAGGAGATTAGCTGGGATATGGAAATCCTTCCGATTTGATTTCACAATCTCAAGTGGTCGTAGCCTTCAGATTCCAATGCCACGAGCTAAAAGCTTAAGATTACTATTTTAGATAAAAATGGACTAGCTGATACTGATGTATCAGGAATTCGATGATTTGCCAAATCTAAATCTGTGGAGGGTTGAGGAAGCGTGAGGTGAAGGCCTAGGCTTCTGTTTTGCACGTCCTGGTTGCTGAAAACGCTTGCCGATTCGCCAGCTTGCCAGCGTTTGTTTTCTTTCAGCGGACAATCTTGGGATTGGATCCCTGAATTTCAATATGGAAGACGGAAAATTAGAGACGAAAGAAGAGAAAGGAGAGGAGAGTGAGGATGAGGCGTAAGTGAAATTCTTGACCTTAAAAAAATCCCATAGGCTTAGGATCACAGTATTAATCGTGTGAAAAATTTAGCGGAGTCCGGAAATGGGACTTATTTCAAGTAGTTCCACCCTCGACTCATGTCACTCCAGTAGAAGAAAGGGGATGGTACAAATTCGTAGTAAGGACGCTAAAAGTAAGTTCAGTTTCGATAAATGTTAAGATTTTAAAGCTAAAGCTTTAAAGAACCTTCGAATTTCAGATATGCGCTTATATTATTTCATTCCTGATGGTTTTGGGAGGTGCTGTTTTTTCTAAGCTTGGATTGTTTGCCATGACCGCAAGGTTAAATCCTGACAACAGCGTCACAAGCTGCAATGTTAATTTGGAGACCCGTAAGTGAAAGCAGCGTGGTAGCGTGGGAGTGATCTTTGAACGCCTTTTACTATACTTTTTCCGCTCTGCTACTAATTTCAGCCCGACCGATTCCGGAAGAAGAAAGAATTTACTGGATTTGGCTAATATTTTTTGCATTTGCTGTGCCAGAATTTTTCAGCTTCGCTCGATCTCTTCGCTTCTGCATTTTTAAAGGGCAGGAGCTACCCTCTTGGCTTGAGTTTTTGCTTCCTGTAGTTTTTGAGGTAAATTCTTGTTGGATTTTAGAAAAGGCGGAATTTGATTGGACTGTTTCTGCTTCATAGGTCCTGCATACCATAGGGTTAGCACTTTTCACATTTTCAGTCCTACCTTCTCTGGATGCACCAAAAGGGGCCATGTTATGTACAACAGTTTGCTTTGTTCCTGGTATTTTAGGTGATAATAATAATAGCGAATGAAATTCTTTTAAATCTGACTAAAATTTTGTATATTTGTCCTTCAGCCGTTTTCAGCGGATTTCATGGAAGTGGCTGGACAATATACAGAGGGCTGAATATTGCTGCAGTGTTCTTTCAGGGAACCACTATTTTCATGTGGGTCTTATTCCCTGAGAAGTCGGAGAAAAACCTGTGGTTCCTTCCAATTACTGTGATACTTATTTCATTCGGATATTGGCACAACTATGTCGACAGCGAATCAAAATTTGGTAAGTTAAAATAATGAAAAAAAAAGAATCGAAAATTTTGACAACCTATTATTTAGGGTTTATCAGGTTCCTAGCGAGATACAAACCAATTCTTCTCGACAATGGATATTTAACCTATGCTGTCATTTCAATGCTGAAAGTTTTAGTCTTCTTGGCTGTGATGCTTCTTAGTATTCAGATTCAAGGCGTCCAGAGCGTAGGAAACGTTTTCCATAAGTTTAAAGACGCTTTTGCTTTCACTGTATCGGATTACGGGCTAGGTACGAATCCTGCAGCAAATCAAACACTTTACTACGGAGAAATTCAAAGAAACAATCTATTCATTTGGCAGGTATGTTTTTTTGGTTGAATCTTCAACAGCCATATTTTTCTTAATAATTCTCTTGTTCTTTAGAATCCACTATTCCTTCAAGTGATAGCCTCACTTCTCTGTTACATATTTGGGAAATATGCCTGCAAGATTTGCATTCAGCATGTTAGCTTTGCAATTCCATTGACACTGGCTGCACCAGTGACCGTTGCTCTGCTAGCTACTATTCGTCCATGTTTTTACAATAACCCTTTCTTTGGTAGCTTGGAATTTATACAGCCAACTGGAAATTATTTTACACAGAACGTAAGATTTTAAAGAAAAATAGCTACAGGAATAATATGCTCTTAACATAAATTGGATTTTTAGCACGCCTGGATTTGGATATTTTGGTTCCTCTCTCAATTTTGGATAACCATTCATATTTGGATGCCAACTTCTGAGAGACTTGCAAGGACTGAAAATCTATTCAGCTCCCCCATGTACTCCGGTCTCCTCGTCGACCAATCCCTTGCTCTCAATCGACGCAGGGAAAAACGTGTCAGTAAAGTTAAAACTGTGGGTCCGGATGGGAAGAAAGTACTAGTTGACCAGTCCGAGAGGGATGATATTCCAAGAATCTATGCATGCGCTACGATGTGGCACGAAACAAAGGTAAATTAACCTTAAGTTGTCAGCCATTAAACCCAAGCTTACTTCCGGAAAAAGATTTTGGAATGGGTGGTTTTTGTTTTCAACAAAACAGCTAAATACAAAAGATATGCTTCCTAAAACAGGAGGAAATGCTTGAAATCATGAAAAGTATTTTGCGGATGGATGAGGATCAAGGGGTACGTCGAATCGCGGCTCGGGATCTGCAGATCGTTGATGGCTACTACGAATACGAGACCCATATATTCTTCGATGATGCTTTTCAACTGAGGTAAAGTGTGTGTAGAAGGATGCGTAGAAGGAAAATTGAGGTTACATTAGAACCTGCTTAAAACTGATTTCTATGTTCAGCGATCTTTCGGACTACGAGTCTCCGCAGGTTCTAAATTCGTTCGTGAAGGACTTTATTGGGGTAATAGATAGCGCTGCTCAACACGTACATGCAGTCAACATTAACATCAGGGCACCTCTCAAATATCCCACGCCCTATGGTGGGCGGCTGGAATGGACGCTTCCAGGGAAAACAAAAATGATTGCTCACCTGAAGGACAAGAGCAAAATCCGGCATAAAAAAAGATGGAGTCAGGTCATGTATATGTACTACCTTCTTGGTCACCGATTGATGGATCTTCCAATTGCAAACCATCGGAAGGAAATTCGTTCCCGGAATACTTTCATCCTTGCCCTTGATGGAGATGTTGACTTTCAACCAATCGCTGTTGCAAGGCTTGTAGACCTTATGACAAAAAATCCGAAAGTTGGAGCTGCTTGTGGGGTGGGTTGAGCTTATTTCGATTCAGCGGCCCGAAATACATGGAAAGTATAAAGTGGATAATTCGTTTTTTGAATTCTCATTTTGCCATATTCATCAGTAAAGCTTCCATGTATTTTCGGTTCCCCTGTAGAAAAAATTTAAGCTAAAGCGTTTTTCTGCGTAGCGTATTCATCCCACTGGTGGAGCAGGGCTGATGTTATGGTATCAAAAATTTGAGTATGCTACCGGCCATTGGCTCCAGAAAGCTACAGAGCATATGATTGGTTGCGTCCTCTGCTCTCCGGGTTGCTTCTCATTGTTTCGGGGGAAGGCGCTGATGAGTGACAACGTAATGGCAAAATATACAACAGTATCAAGCGAACCGCTGCACTACGTTCAATACGATCAAGGAGAGGACCGCTGGCTCTGTACCCTGATTCTGCAGCAAGGTTTTCGTGTGGACTACTCAGCGGCTAGCGATGCCTTTACGCATGCGCCCGAAGACTTTGATGAATTCTTCAACCAGCGTCGTCGCTGGGTTCCCTCAACCACCGCCAGTTAGTACTTGCCATTTCGCATGAAAACTTATTTTGCTAAAAAATCGAATCTCTTTCTCATGCAGATATCATGGATCTATTATCAGATTTCAGAGCAACCATTCGAGTAAATCCAGACATTTCAATTTGGTACATCCTTTATCAGGTTAGCACTTTTTTTTCGATGGCTGAGTCCGTTTGATCTAAATTAAATATTTTACTGAACAGGTTATGCTCATGTTCGGTACAATTGTAAGTTACTTCAATCTCTACACCTCTTTTTCCTGTCTCAATTTTCAAACTGGAATGAATTTTAGATGGGTCCAGGGACGATCTTTCTAATGTTGGTTGGCTCACTTAACACAGTCTTCGGGGTATCAAAATGGACAAGCTTCGGTTTGAATCTGGTTCCAGTCATTGCATTCTCCTTGACGTGCTACTACGGTAAATCAAAAACGCAGCTGACACTAGCAAAGGTACTCTCCGTTGCCTACGCGCTGCTCATGGTGGCAGTGCTGGTGGGAATTGCGGTCATGGTATCCGAGGAAGGCCCCTTCGCACCCTCCTCTCTTTTCCTGGTCCTTGTCGCCGGAAGTTTTATAATTACTGCTATTATGCACCCACTGGAAATTGGGTGCACTCGTTCATGGATTCGTTTATTTTATCACAATCCCTTCCATGTATTTACTCCTCATCATTTTCTCCATCTTCAACATCAACAATGTGTCGTGGGGAACCAGGGAGGGTCCAAAAATCAAGACCAAGCAGGTTAGAGCAGCCACATTCCAGAAATTCCCTTGCCATTTTAGCATGAAGCGTAGAAATACAAACATTAAATTCTCGTGCGCAGGAATTGCTGGAAGAAGAAAAGAATAAGGAGGAGGAGAAAAAAAAGCAGGAAAAGAATGGATTCTTCAGTTTCTTGCGTGAAGGAAAAGACGACACAGAGGGAGCTTTTGAATTTTCGTTTGCAGGGCTCTTTAAATTCATGTGCTGCACTCATGAGAAAGCAGGACTCGTCACGCATTGCTTCAAGTTTGGAGCAGATGGCACATCGGATGGAAGCGATTGACAGGTACAGTAGTGCTCAAAAGTAATGACACACTTTCAACGAAAATGTATTGACCCAGCTCCGCTCTGAGGTCATTGATTTCTACGATTGGGGGCTCAAATTAAAAATTTAGTGGGAATTGCGGTCATGGTATCCGAGGAAGGCCCCTTCGCACCCTCCTCTCTTTTCCTGGTCCTTGTCGCCGGAAGTTTTATAATTACTGCTATTATGCACCCACTGGAAATTGGGTGCAGGCAGTAAAAACTTCAAGCCATTTGAGCTTTTCTAAATAAATTGAAAATTTTGCATTTAAGGGTAGGGGATCATTACTTTTGAGCACTACTGTATAATGCTTGGCGGTGATGCTTGGAGGAGTCATTTAAAATCCCCAAAACAAAAATCCCTAATGTGGAAATCTGCAATGTGCAAATCCCCAATGTGAAAATCCCCAATTTGTGAAAATCAACGTATTAAAAAATTACAAGTTTGCAGGAACTGCAAAAAACTTGTGATTTTACATTGGGAATACTCACATTGGGGATTTTTTCCTGGAATCATATTCGGCTCATTCTTCTTTATTATTTGTCAGGATAATTAATTCTTCATTTTTTCTAGAAAACTTGAATCAATGGGTGCTGGGAATACAAAGGCAGATGAGAACGTAATAACTCTGAATGTCCCAATTAGTAATGGAACGTCGCAGCCAGTTAAGCGCCCAAGCCTCAGAAACTCTAAACGAGTTTCTACCCTCAAGATGGAGGTAGTGGAAGAAACTGAAGAAGTGAAGAAGCTTCGGTCTATTCATTTCGGGGATACTGAAAATTCACCAGAAAAAGGTAAGGCAGCAAAATTTTTATTAACTGGTACCTGTATTCATTTTTTTTCCATCCGCATAGTGGTCGAGTACAGAGACGATATGTTCAACCCCTTCTGGATTACAGACAGCGTTCTTATGAGAAGAAAAATTAATCAGTTGTCTGAAGACGAAATACATTTCTGGAATGAACTCATTGAAAAGTATCTCAAGCCCATTGAAGCAAATAAGGCTAAAGAAGTAAGAAGCCAGGCCCAGTGAAACCTGGATATCATTAACAAAGAAATTTTTCGATTGCAGGAGGACATGGCTAATAAGTTGATTCAACTTAGAAACAAAGCTGTTTTTACATTCTTCATGCTGAATTCGATTTTTGTTCTTTTAATATTTTTCCTGGAGCTGAAGAAGAAAAGCCTTAATATCAAATGGCCTTTTGGAGATCAGGAGCTGACACTGGAACCCATTGGTTTCTTATTTGTGGCATTCTTTGCTCTGATTATGATTATACAGTTTGTGGCCATGTTATTCCATCGGTTAGGGACACTTTCTCACATTCTAGCCTCAACTGCACTGGGTTTCATGAACTTGCCGTGCCTACCGAATAAGTTGAAGGCGGTTAAGAAAAACGCTTCAGCCACGAAGGACGGGATTGGATTGGTTCATGCTCTCATGCAATACAAATCGCTAGAGGGTAAACCTACAATTCTCAAATGCTTCACCTTCAGATTTGTCTAAAATAAATTGCGACTGATTGTTAGAAGTGACCGGTGAAGAGAAGAAGAAATCTGGAGTTGAAGATGAGAACGCAGTTGCTAATCTTCACAGGCGAACAATCCAGTCAATGAAAGCCTATGAGTCCCTGGATGATCGATTCGAGAAAAATTGCAGCAGATTGTCTCGAATGGGTATTTTAATTAAATAATAATTTAATTTGACACTTGTCTTGAAACCAAGCTATATTCACCTCTGACTTATAGATCAAAAATCTCAGGAGCGTGTTTTGTCCCAAGTACTTCCTACCGATGACAAGTCTCAGAAAAGAGAGACGCTTAACGTGTTTCGAACAAGACTTAGCATGAGACACCCAAGTGCTCACTCTGAATCCAGCGAAAGCGAAGGCAGCTACACCGACGGCTCATACTCAGATTCCTATTCTGAAGGATCATTACCACCACCGCAAGCGATCAAGATCCAAGGATTTGACAATGAAGTAAAATTTAATGCATGCTTTGAAAAAACAATGCAACTACTATAACTCCATTTTCTTCCAGGTATTCCAAGCCGAAGAAGATTGCTAAAGAGAACTGAACAACATTTTAATCGTTAACTCTAGCTACCTCATTACTAAATTTTTGCTTGTTTAACAAACGTTTGACTATTTTTAAATGAATGAAGTTTATTATCCTATCAAAGACATTAATCATGTTCGTGTCATGAGCCGTCATCAGTGGGGCAGAGGGGTCATGCTTATGGGAGTACCCCAACTACCGGTAAATCCTCACGCATAGGATGATGGGCTTGCACCCAAGAGGCTGACAAGAGATGCAGACGCCATTCCCTATGTTCCCAGCTAAAACGAACAAGAGATTCAACTCTTCCGCAGTAGTGTTGCTCTTGCACGCACGGAAGAAAGACGCCTTCCTCTGTTCACTATACGATTCATCGCATCCTTGACTTATTGTTATCAAACTATTGATGCTTCCAAAGCCTTAGAATTTAAATACGATTTGTGAGAATTGTTACTTTATTTTGTGTTCTGACTTTTTCTCTCTCTCTCGTCTTGAAGGACGCTATGAGAAGATAAGCTTCGTGAATTTCTAAATCAAGCTTCTGGTGAAAGTAAATTGAGACTGGAGAAAAGAGTTTAAAAAGAAATTAACTAAAATGAAACATCAAAAATCAACGAGGTTTCTACTTCCCCTACTAGTTATTTACTTTGGACTAATTTCTCAAGGTAAGCATATTGAACTTAATTAGTCCTAAAACAAATTTGGAAATATTCAAACCCAAAAGTTCGGTCTTATTTTTACTGGCCCTTTTCGTTTGAACACTCACTTTGAATTGGAAAAATTTGTCTCGCAATGAGGCGTGATTTACAACTACAACAAATACAACTAATAAAAAAAAATTTAAAAAAAAATATTAAAAAATGAAGTTTTAGGCCAGCCAAATAAGAAATAATCATTTTAGACAAATAATTTGCTATTTCCTACTGAATTTAGTAGATGCCTGATATTTCTATGCCTGATTTCATCTTCAAGATGTGTATTCCACAGCCTTGTATTTTTCTCACTCTGCCTTCCCTCTTTTTATTTATTCATCCCCATCCCAGTAGAGCAATAATTTTCACACGCATTTTGGAAACAGTTATTGAGTTATGGTGACACAGTTACTTTTGTTTCATCTTTTTGATGAGAAATAGCTAGAGGATGATAACTGATACTTCGACCACCGCATGCAGGGGAATTTATAAGAAGTGAGGGCATGAAACGAGCCGGCTGTCCCCGGTCATCCCATTGTTGTCACTATGCCATGGTTAATTACACATCATCCAAGTCAAACCAAGCAGCAATAGGAACGGCAATTAAGCAGCCACTCAAACTTTTGAAAAGATTAAGAAAGGATTACTTTGATTTCTCTGATCTCGGTACTGCCTCCTAATTATAACGGAATTATGAAAACTGCGAATCTCTGGAATGAATGGATAAACCTCCATGTTTATACGTGAACAGTACTAAAATTCAATAATTAAAATCAGAGCCCCCTCCCCTACCCCCTTTGAATGACAGAGTGAGTGAAAATGCTTAGAATTTAAGGTGAGAGTGATTATAAACTAGGATTATTATGGTCGAAAGATGAAGTGGTAGAAGAAGGTGAGGGCTAACGGTCAGGCGGCTAACATTCTCTCCAAGGTTGTAAACTTTAGAATGAACTGAATAAAGGAACCATGGAGTAATTTACTGTGCGGTCATAGCGTGTAATAAAAAATTTGAAGACAAAAAGAAAAGGAATTGAGAGACTTTTTAAAGATTTTCACAAGAGCAGCAGCAGGTCAGTAGTTCTCATCTCGGTTTCTTCCAATTTAAAAAATATTGGTGGACAGGAGACTCCCTCGTCTAATTCCGCTCTACTCCAGTTGTAAAAATAAAAAATTATGTTGTAGGCCCATTCTTCTTAGCAGGTAAGATTTTGGGAAGCTCATCTCCAGAAGATCCTTTTTGGTAGAAGAGTAGGAAAGGATTGACACAAAGGAAGGAAATGATGGGTCGTAACTTTAGCGTCAGTGAGCATTGTAGGTGAAGAAAATGGAAATTTTACGGTAGTCATTCACTCTGATGACTTTATTTTATGAGAATAATTTGAACATGCATAGCTATATCTTCTATCCTTCAAGTTTAAGTGTATGGGCCCTTTAGAACTAGATTGGGTTCAGTTAACATGCAAGAAATCACTTTTGAATCTTTGAAGATAAAAATTCATTTCCAAAGCAAAGATGAAATTTTTATCTTTTGCTTTGGAAATGATTCTGCCTCAGAATTACTTTCACCACACCGCCACAGAGAAAGTAACCAAGAGTGAAGTAATGGAGAGTTTTGAGTCTGATCTCCTTCGGTAGCTGGTTTACTGGAGGGCAAGTTGGATGAGGAGTATAAATCAGTCCATTTTTTTCTTGTCATTTGGGTTCTTAAGTTTTTTCTTCTTTTTTTACCTTTGTTCAAAAGCTCATGGTTGGTTGTTAGTGGGCGTGCCCTAAAAAATAATGACGTGGTAGAATTTTGAGGAGAATTGGAATTTTATTTTGGGAAGTCATTAGATTGAAACAACTGGAGTTTTTATCTGTCTCCGAGGGCCTCGTCCTTTCGGACACATGATGACTATTGAAGCTAGAAAATGAAGTCGTCATCTTTGTTAAGTATGACATCTCCTTCCTTCTTTTCTCTCGTGTCTTTCATTGACAGGTGAGTTAAGAGAAAATTGGTTGATGACACAGAGGGAGGTTCCAGAGTGAGAAAAATCTTGTCACCTCTCTATTCTAAGAATTCCTCTTCATCCTCTCCAACCCGTTTTTATTCATTTTTCTATCTTTAGAATCAAAATTCCAATTCGAAGTTACTTATAGCGGGATGGGACAGAGATATATAGGCTTGGAGTGCAGAGTAAAGAGCGGAAGCTAGTCAATGTTATTATTATTCCTCCCGTCCATCCGGAATGTGTATTGTTCTGCTTCACGCCAACTGAAGTCAACGGATGGCTGCCTACTCTTTTGAAGATGAAGCAGGAACAGTAGGAAGCATTGTTATCGTAACTGCGAATTTTGATAATCATCTCTATTTTTTAACCTGTGGGCATACTCAGCCTGACCTCCGAATACTCAAACCTCATCCATTGTTGTAACGG
>JABASM010000086.1:0-36537 GCA_019776545.1 Brachystomella parvula
TTGAATCTGCTTCAGAACGTTGCAAAGGTCAACAAACGGAGTAATGTGAGCGTTGGCGAACTCAAAGCTGTTGTAGAGGGATGTCGAGAAAAAAACCTCCGCCCTTCCAAAGAATTTCATTTATGGGAGTCGATTAAAGCTCCATTGGTGAATTTCTTTTCACTGCTCAAAACCCGGAATTTACGGAGCAGGAGCCTGGCACTCTGGACCCTATACTTCTCAGTGACTGTGATCTACTATGGTCTCTCCTTTTTATCCGTCCGATTATCCAGTGACCCTTACATTCTGTTTTTTCTAAGGTAGGCCTGATCGAGAGAAGAAAAAAAATTAAAACTTGCAGTTTTGAATAATATTTGGATTTTTCCTTCTTTTGCAGTGGGCTTATGGAAGTTCCAGCATATTCTGGGATAACGGTCCCCATTGTTTCACGGTGGGGACGAAAATCTGTGATTATCTTCTCATTTATTGTCACGGCCGTGTCACTTTTTGGACTCGCCTTCACACCACTTGGTAAGTGTGCCTCTAAAATTCGCTAGATTTTGGAAACGTCATTTTCATCTCCCAGCAGAATTTTCCATCCCATATTTCATTGCAGAATTTTTTTCGCCATATTTTAGTTCGAAAAAAAATGCACTCATATATTTTGTTGTAGCTGACTGTCATTCCACGGAAAACTTTTGAGAACGCATCGGGCACTGAGGCGTTAATTAAATCCATCCAAAGCAGTAATGCCGGGTTTGATCTCTCTTTCCTGTTTTCAAGGTAGCTCCAACGTTCGAATTATCCTAACGCTAATTGGGAAACTGTTCGTATCCTGTGGGTTTGCCATAATTTACTTACTGGGGGCGGAGCTTTATCCGACGACAATGAGAACAACTGGACTTGGGTCTGCAATCATAGTTGGACGATTTGGGTCTATGGTCGCTCCGTATTTTGTTGACCTTAAGGTAAGGCGAGGCATTATTCTCTGAAAATGGCTGTGAAATTACCAAGAGGGGTTGAAATCTGTTTTGCTCCTTGCAGGGTGCGACTGGAGCAGACAATCTTCCTGTCATTCTTTTCGGTTGTGTTGCTGTAGCTGCAGCTGGAGTGGGGTTCACGCTTCCAGAGACCACGACCATGCCGGATAATGTCGAAGACGTTGAGAATGAGCCTAGCGACCGCCTATCAGAAATAGTAGGAAATATTAGTCAGCTTGATTTACTTGAATCAGCGATGCAAACCTAAAATACGACTTCCGCTTATCCTTAAACTGAATAAACAAAAGAACCAAAGCGTCTTGAGTGCTTCCTGGAATTTTTTGAATGATTTCTCGTTGACGGGTAGAGGTGAAAGCTCTTGCACTTCTCGCAACGCATCTGCTGGAAGACTTTTTTTAGTCCAGAGCTTGCCACTTTCTTGCGCTTGTGCCTGGAATGAATTATGGGAGGGGGATCTGCAGCATCCACCAAAATGCATTTCTCTCCCTTCTTTCACCCGCTCTCCTCCAGAGGAAGGAAGATTTCTTTCTCCTCTTCTTCATCTTCGCAGTCTCTCTCTCTGAGACGCTTCTTCAGTTTTTCTGCATTGACAGTCGTAGTGACTTACTAGGGTTACCTTGAATTTCAGCGGTGAAGGGATGGGAAACTGCTTGGCATCTTCAGAAAGGTAATGATTCCAGTATTTGAAATCGCTTATAATAATCTGACTCCTGCTGAGGAGGAATTGGAGGGAGGCGGTATTGCGAGTATAGAGAAAGTTGCAGCAGAGAAAGTAGATCGATACACCCGGTTCACTAATAGCATTCTTATATCTTCTTCCTACACACTCCGGAGAAAGCGCCTCACTTTCACTTGAGGGCTTTCTGTAAAGAAGAGATAAAAATAAAAGAGGGGACGGACAACTGCTTCCAAGTATTATTCATCCTTTCTGACCTTTTACCCCTCGGAGTATCAAGGACAACTTGAATTTTTTTCATTTTTTTTTAAATCCGGTAAATAGAGGTATCTGGGTTCGAGTCCCAGGGCCAGCGTTAAATTTTTCTGTTTAACCCTCGTTTAATTTTAAAGCACCAAAAGCGAGTCCTTTAAAAATATTTTTTAACCCTTGGAGGGTCACTGATGTTGTCAGCAAGGTTAGAAATTCGAGGATTTTCTGAAAATAATTTTTGCGAAGGGGTTGGAAAATTTTTGAATCTACCTAACAGCGTTTCTCCACACTTTTTGTGCTGGGGGTTAAGCGGTTGGACGTAATTTGTCTCTGATAGGACGCTCGACTTGTTAGGAAGGAGGCTACGAACCTATGTTGAACGACTAAAATCCTGCACACCCGGTGATGTTGACAATTTTCAAGAAACCTAAAATACCGTCTGGCAGTTTTGACAATTCTTCCAAATTTTCAACATTTAAGTGATGGAGATTTGGCTGAATTGAAGCATTCACATTTTAGACGCCATTTTGCAACTTTGCTGGAAATTGTCAACATGACCGGACTTTTGGGTTTCCAGAATCACTGACCCTCCAAGGGTTAAAGAGCCAGAAGAAAGTAAGCTTTTTCATGTCCTTAAAATGAAAATTTTTTGGAAGGAATTCCAGATGTGTTTTCGATTTCAATAAAGTGAGACAGGATTCGCATCTCCGGCAACTGTTATTTCCAAGATAACAGAATTCGTACTCTGATAAAATAGCGGTGCCGGCGTGTCTTGTCTCTGGAACTTTTAATTATAACTGTAAACACTGAGGCATGTTATTCTGACAGAGAATTCAAAACAAGATAAAAAGAATTTTATGGTATCCGGTTTTCCCATCATCAGTTCCCTACCCAGGAGGCATTCCCAAAGATTTTCAGTAGGAAAGCCCTCGAATTTTTCTACTGTTTCCGAGCAAAACTTAGTTGTTTGCTCAAAATAGACAAAAAGGAGGGGATGAAGGTGTATAGAGGAGGGTGGATGTGAAGATACGGAAGATTTCATTCTTCGCCTAAATAATCAGCCGCAGATGACAAAGCACGGTGAAATTTTACGGGGAATGCAAATGTTTATGGCAATAAAAGTCAAGCTTCTACTTAAGAAAAACAAAGATTCTTTCTAATTAATGGAGATAGAAATCCCGTAACCGAGTGGTGAAAACTTTTGTGTTTTTACAGCGGAGGGGCTAGAAGGGTTCCAGGAATCGCTTATACCGTGGGGGAATCCGAAGATGACAGAGTGCTGAGTCCAGGAGCGCTGCCACCGGTCCTTAAATCAGAAGCAGGAAATAATGAGACTGTCGACCCCTACGTCCAGCGTATTGCTGAAGAAATTGCAGAATTTCGAGAGCAGCTTCGACGAGGTCAAGAACAAATACAAGCAATGGTGAGATAATTTTTTGGATAATTCCTGGACGATTCCATGTGAAAATCTCAAAAACAAAAATCCCTAATGTGAGAATACCCCCCCAATTGGAAAATTCCCAAAGCGAAAATCCCCAACCTGTGAAAATCTCCATTTTTGAACATCCCCAATGTGAAAATTTCCAATCTGGGAAAATCCCCGGTTTGTGAAAATCCCCGGTTTGTGAAAATCCCCCACGTGAAAATCGCGAATTGACAATCCCTGCAAACTTGCAATTTTCACATTGGGAATTTTTGGGTTCGGGATTTTCACGTGTCACCTTCCTGGGCTGAAGTACATAATTAAGCAGCCTAAAACCTGTGAAATGCTGATAAAGAAACTGATTATACTTTTCTGCCTTCCTGTCACCATGAACTTCCATAGTAAGTGACACTGTGTAATTTCCCCGTTGCCATTCTGTTCACAAAAAGCCCTTCCCCTCCCACAGCCGTTACGATCCGATGATAATAAATGGAATGTCAAGCAACCCTAGAAGCAGGGACAGGTTCTTAGGAGGTTTAGGGTGACGAGGAAGCAGGAAGCACGGAAGAAGCATACTAATTAACATGAAAATGATCCTCTGGAATCCTTAATCCCCCCTTCTCAGCCCAGTATTTATTTTTTCATACAGAGTAACTCAGTCCAAAGTTTTGACACCTCGAAATCCTGCCCTGGCTTACTGGAGCTGGAAGAAAATAAAATTCCTAATGGGATTGCAAGTGCCGGGACACAGTTCCAGGAGCCTCCTAAACCTGTCGGAGTGACAATTGCTACACAAACTGAGCCTCGTACTGCCGTTTCCATTGCTCAGACACAAATGGATGATTTCCCAGGAGGATCTGATGAACCGTTCCATGACCTAGGAGAGTTCATGGACACGGATGAAATGAATGAGGCTGATTTTGACAGCAGGTGAGATGCAGGTGTTTTTTCTTGATCATTGTTGTCTCCGTCCCTCCTACCCCACCTGGAAAAACGTTGAATCAGTTCAAATTATATTAAAATCAAATCTAATGAAAACAGCTTTACCTGGATAAAGAAGAACAGAGGATTTTACCGTTACCTTCTTAATTTGCATGGGAATTGGTCAATTAGTGGACAAGCGAGATTCAGCTTGGGATCCAGTAGTAGTAATCCTTCCTAGCAATTTTTTTGGCTCAGGAAAAATGCTTAATAGGCCTATTGTATATTTAATTTGCGCAATTTTTATGGCTATAGAAGTTGTCCTTGCTCCTACTCCTACCGTGTGCTTTTGCAATCTTAGAAGCTCGTAAACTCTAAGCTACCGGATTTAGTACCGAATTCCCAGAATTAATTGGTATACGGGGTGTAAGGTAAGAATACAGGGTCATTCTTACGATTCTAAAATGCTGGCTATTGTTGCACCATTTTCCATTGATTGTTGCTTTTCACACCCCCATTTGTCTCAGTCTCAATTTGCAATTAAAGACAAGCTGGCGCCTGATTTTTAGTTAAAGATGATGATGAACAGCAGTTTTGTAAGTCAATTTGCTCGGTTTCGGTTTCCTTAATTTTTTGAGTGTATTTTTAGTAGTAATTGTGTTCACTGAGTTCAATTTTTGTCACTTTTTGCTTCCATCGCTTCAGTTGAGTAGCTTCATTTCCGGGGCATTGCAGCGCAGGGAGGATTTTGGCTAAAATTACTGGTACCTTTTTTTTACCCCTAATCTAAAGAATCATAAAAAGAGGTTGATGTTGACCTTTGAACATTGACCTTGGACGTGTCTATTATTTTTTCAGATATAGACTTCGAGGGTCTGTGGCTTTGTCTGTAATTGAAGAATCTGAACATGAGAGTGAGGTAAGCCCGGGTGGTCTCCTCAGAAAAATGAGCACGGAGCGTGGTAGCGGAGGAGGGCAGCGTCCAAAGCTAATTCGCATGCAACATACGCTCGACGAGCCACACCTTCATCCCCTGATTGAGGATGACATTAAGTCTGATTTGGATTACCTAAGTGCAGCTAGCTCATTGTCAGGAAGTAAGAATCCGAGCCTTTATAATAGTCTTGAACGACCGCTCCACGTCTCGAAGCGTGGTGGGACCAATGGGGATGAGTTCTCTGACACCTGTTCCACGGTCAGTGGAGGGAACACGACCTATGGATCACCGATTTCCTCACCTTCGTCACCGACCTATCTCACTCCGAGACAAGGGTCGTCGTCTCAGGTCAGTGGTCCTTATAACTCTTTTGTTTGTATACTGGAGGAATCGCTGTGTTTGCTTAACTATAAGTGTAGCTATCATTGTATGAAAATGACCGCAGATGGGAGAATTCATTTTATGATATGACAATGGAAGGACAAAAGTTCTTTTGGAAAGTGAATTTCCAATAATTATTTTGTGGTTTTATCTTTATCTTCTGGAAGAAGTTATTTTAGGAACAGATGTCTGTTCTGCAGACCCACCGAGGCTAGTTTGCATTATTGATAAACGTGTCTTGTCATGACGTTCATCTCTTCAAAATTCTTTTGTACGCTGCTGTCCTTGAGGTTTTATTGTCTCTAGTCGAGGGGGTTGGGTTCCTTGTTATTCTTCTTGGCTTTTAATCTCTTTCATAGTAGAGGCTTAAATACTATTTTAATTAAGGAGAAGTTAATGATGCGGTTTTTCTTTTATTCATTTAGGAGACTCTTACTAATCACGACGGTGACAAGACGCCTATTAACTACGAGGAACTCTTTGACTATTCAACTGATCGTGCAGAATCTGCCTTAAGGAGCGAGACTAGTTCAAGTCGTAGTAGTAGTCGTAAGGTTAGCCTCTCGTACGCACCTTTCATTTTGGTTGCAAAGAAACAAAAGGAATTTCTACTGTGTTATAGTCAAAGTCTCCCTGGCAGCTCTTGCCAATGGAAAATCGTCATGGGACCACATCCATCGGAGTAATTCCAGATGAAGACCAAGAGCACATGAGACAGTGAGTTTGGATTTCGGGTTTACCTTTTTTTAATCTACTTGTTGCCTATAAATGGCTGTCATCAATTAGATATGCGTATGATGTTCCGTTGCGCTCAAGCGATCCAGAGGCTGCAATCCTCTCCAGGAAAGACTGGAGAACTCTCCATGCAAATTTGGACCAAGTGGATATGGACAAGTTCAAGAAAAGCTTTGGGCAGGAAGATGATACAGTTGAAGGAGAGTTCTCAAAGGCCTCACCCCAGACGGATCTCGATGAAGTAGCGGAAAGTTACTGTGAGCAGTTCCCATTCCTTGCTGAAACGATATTCGACTATTTGGACGTTACTGCTCAGGAGAGAGTAGCGTAAGCCCCTAAAGTTTACATTTAATTTCGTCTCACCATTTATGAATTCATTGTGCTTGTGCGCAGGACTGTGGACGAGCTGCCGGAGCTGAAGGTAATGCATGAGGTTATACTGCGTACGAATACATTGTTTAAAATTGAGGCTTGATTCTAGAAACGTTTTGAGGAGATGGCCATGACATTCAGGACGGATCACGAAAAACTGGGAGCAAGAACTGAACAAATCAAGTGTGAATACGAGAAAGCCAAGCGACGAGTCTCTGAGATAGCTTCTTCCATGAAACAGAATATTTCGGTAAGGTAATCAGACAAGTAAAATTATTCAGAAAAGTGCTGAAGCATGGGATGGACCAGTTTTTTTAAATTTTTCTTGAACTTTTTAGAAAATACGATCAGAGCATTTATCGCCAGAGCTTCGTGATGCCGTCGATTCGATGGAAAATTGGGTAACTGAGTTAGATCTGCAAACCAACTCCCTGGATCGAGCTGCAAAGGTTTGCTTAGCACAACTAACATACAGTTATTGAAAACTAACCCTACTGTACTCCGTTAGAGGTCTGGTAGGCTTGACGTGGTGCGACGAGTTTTCAGAATGATTGAAGTCATGGTACTCTATGTTCGTATTCTAAACACGGTCAGTGGAAATATGGAAGAGGAGCGTAAATTAACGAGGTTAGCATCAAGAACTGCTTTTGGGGTGTCAAAACCCTTACGCTCAGCCTATAAACGATTGCATTTGTAAATGCTGGTTCCAGGAAAGTCCTTGCAGAACGCGGCATCGAATTTCCTTCCGTAAAGAAGAAGGCTAACGGTACTGCTCATCACAACAATAACAATCATGAGAAGGTGAGAAAAAAATAGTCAATAATAAAAATAAAAATTAGCTTATGTTTTAATCTCTAAAATAAATCACAAGCAGCATTAGGAGTCGAATGGGGAAGTGTAAGTTTAGATGCCTCGATGCTCATGTACTGTAGGAAAACTGTTAAAATAACTTTGCGGCACCGTCTTTTTACACTGTTTTTTGTTTTGGACATTTTTAGAGTGGCCAGTACGACTATTTGGACAACGGGACCAATGAGCTTATAGATGACAGGTTACATTAGAATAACTTTTAACCTCAAACTGGAAATTCTTATCTTAATTTTTAATGCAGGGTTGACGACGATACTTCTCACGTTCTGCAGCGACTATTGGCTCCTAAGAATCAATTCCGCGATCAAGATTCCAGCCAAGAAACACTTCTTCGTCAACCGCAGCCTCATCACAGTTTTTTCTCACGGTGGGTCTCCCAACATGGACATTTTTTCTCTCCTGCGATTAATTTTGCAGTATTTTTTTATTACTGATATAAAATATGATTTTGTTGACTAGGTTTGTCTACGAAACATATGAGACGGTCCTTCGTGAGCTACATTGGCCATGGGATGGGGAGGAGACTTGGAATGGGATCCGGAGAACGTTTGCTATTATCCTGATGCTTTTCGGAGTCCTTCTAATTTGTCGCATTAGCTTTATTCCTCCATGTGATAGCTCAGAATCAATCGTCACATTCAGTCACATGTTACCGCCAAGGACTTGAAATAACTAGTGGTATTTAAATTTAAGTCACGCCATGGCGTGTTCAAATCCAACAGTCCGGTCAGCATGATACATGATAAAATATACCGGAAAGCCACGAAAGTAACGTTAAGAACAAATTACGACGAACAAGCTTTTAAAAGTAAAGTATAATTCAGAAACTCTATGACCCAAGCAAAATTCGTTCTGACTAATTCTTGTTGGGTTTTAGCTTAAAAATGTAGAACGGGAGAGTGGAGACACCCTTGAGACAGTAGTTACGCAAGGTAGAACGCCGGGGTCATTGCCCTCTAAAGGAAAATTGCGGCAAACTCTGCTCTTTCCCTGTGTCTTTTCCCGTGGTAGAATGTGTGGACTTTAATTTGAAATTATAATTTGGAACTGACTGAGTACTGTGTAATTTGGAATATTCTTGAAAATGTCGGCTGATGGAAGACCAGAGCCAGTGGATCACTTTGGTCTCAGTGGCCCTCTGCCTGAGCGTAAGTCCGTGTGTAGTGGTCTGCTGGTGCAGCAGGCCCCTGATTGATCCTAAGTTCTTACTGGTTGTGGTTGATCAAGTTTGAGAAATTTTTTTGTAACATTTACAGTTACAGATGCTTTCATGCTGCCTGAAACTGGCCTCATTCCTGCCCGAAAATGGCATTCAGCAGCTTGCCTGCGAGAAGTTGGACTTGATGTTGATTTATGCCTCCACCGTTGCCGGTCTCTTTCGAATTTAACTGTGAGTTTAATTACTGTTAACGTTCCTTGCTGCCAAATAGTTAATACTGATACCTCAAATTATTTAGAATCAAGCTAAAGAAGCGAAGGAGCTGTTTGTCGAAGTTCAGGAAGTGGAGAATGAGCTAAAACAGAAGAAAGATTCAAGGGGAAGCTTCCAAGCCAAGCGGACGGAACAGGAACAAAAGCAAAAGGACAACGAGGTACTAAAATCAAAGTGCGAATTCGCAGGAATCCAGAACATCAAAATGGAGCAAGATGGCGATGAGCGAAACGAGATTCTGATGAATGAAGAGGGAATGTTCCAGATTCAGCTTGCAGGCGTTCCTCATATGAAGCTAATCCAGAGTCAGCCAGACACTTTGAATCATGAATTCACTGGAGAAATCGTCCAGCCGCAGCCCGGGTCACAGGTTTGGCTTGGGGGACGGCAGCAGAGAGTGGTGGAATTGGAGTCTAGATCTGGAGAACTAATTGTTACAAACCTTGAGCTACAACAAAGAAATCTACAACAAGAACTGGCGAACGAAATAAAAAAATTCCAGGGAGAACTGGCCGAAGCTCGGAGTCTTATCACTGCCCTGAAACATGAGAACACGATTATGGCTGCCCTGCAAAGCGAAATTAATGTAGAACTATTGTAAGCCAAAATAATTAGTTTGACCTGTTTGCAAATCTAACCTCTGGATTTTATGCAGAGCCAAAGAGCGCCCTCAAATCCTCCAGCGTCTTGCTCCAGACTCATATTGGCCACACGATGGAACCGATGTATGGAGTTGGATTCGGAAAGACCTTTGTATTTTTTGGGTGCTGGCCCTAATCCTTCTAACCTATTACCTTGCCTTTGTTCCTGCCTGTGAAAATACGAAATCAATTTTCACATTCAGCCATTTCCACCCCCCAAGAATCTAAGGAAGGCATCCAGTCACTATCAACCATTCTCGTTCAGACCAATCTAAAGATTTTTCTTTTTTTCGGAACTGGAACAGGGAGAAGAGTATCCAGGACAAAGTAACTATTAGGGTCATAAATCAATGAATTTATTTGTAGTCTTATAAATTGGTGAATAAAGTTCCAGCGAATCCGGGTGAAAAACTCCAGGCTTGGGGTCAATCCTTTGCAAACCCAACCACCCTCCGACTACTGCAGGGAGCTCATCTTCCTCTTCTTGCGCACGCGGATACTGTAATTCTTGCAAAGACAAAGAAACTTCCAATTCCAATGAAGAGAAATACTAAGAACTTAGGTTTAATCTTTGTTAGCCTCCCGACTGAAAACCCTGTTTTTGGATTGGTGGAAAATTGGTTGAGGAAGGAGTGGATCTAGTTAATAAAAATCATAAAAATAAGTTCAGGAAATCGTATCCACTGGAATTAATTCTTTGAGCCCTTACCACCCCAATTCTTCCATGATTCAGGGAATATTCCTGAGTCTCACGTGTCATTGGCCATGACCTGATGTGTATAACAGCTTCTTGTGCCTTAACAAGAAAAAATTAATTCAACCAGTTCGATAACTTGACCAGGACCAGGAAACTAAATCTCTTCAAATTAGCCAATGGATTTACCGTGCGATACAGATAAGAGGCTGCAAGGAGTCCGAAGCCCAACTTTCCTATTGCGATTGCCAGTTTCACAGTTAGTTTGACAGAGCTGGACTGAAAATCCTTCCCTGCATTCAAAACCAGGGAGTAGCCTGCTAGGACGATGAAAGTAGTGTTGAAGACGCAGGAAATCAGGTTAAGCGTTGCAAGACTCCGATCGAAAAACTGAAAAAACATACATTCAATTATTCTGCGTTACTCAGGTGCTTCGCTCCCATTTTTTTTACCAACATTATATTTTTGAATTTAAACACTTCACTTTCTTTCCCCAATTGTCACTGTGCACTGGCTTAGGTTGCGTCGTCGGTTATTCAACTTGAACAATTTCCAATATCCTGAATTTTTAAAAAGTTATCTCCAAGATCTTAAAGTTTAGAAACTTTCCAGCACTTAAAAAAACGAAATTTTAGAAGCTAACATCATATACCCGGAATTTCTTTGTAGAAAAAATAACATAACCCTAATTTTTCTACTTTAAAAATTTTCAATAATTTCTAAAAACAAAAGTGCGATTGAAACGTGATTGAAATGTGTAGGCAATTTATTTAATTACTTAGCCCTCTGCAATTTTTGTGAAATATTTACAAACCGACGTTGGGAATCGAACCCAGATTGCGTTTGAAATGTAACTGGAATGCGATTGACTGAATGAGTATACTTCTTCGTCGGCGGGGTAAACTTGGCGCTAGGGCACTCCGTTGGGGTTCCACGGTTCCCTGATGCTGGATTCGCGATTGAAAGCATATTTGGTACTGGGATACTTACGTCAACTACTCGCGAGAGCAAGCCAAAATGCTCTCTAATTAGGTCGATTTCATAGACAGTGAATCTTCCAGGGTCCATCCCTTGAATACCTCTGACAAGCCTCCCATAGAAACTGAAGAAAATGAATGAAACTAACGCAAGGAGAAAGTCAGGAAAAATCCATGTGAAGTTAGTTAGAAAATTGGAAATGATGCAGTAGATATTGGTAAGGCTGAAATGGAGGATGAGCGATGGTTGTAGAGAGCATGAGGCGATTGAGAACTTCTCCCACGCCACCCCCAAGGACGCTCTACTCCCAAGAAGATCAATTAAGGCCAAGCTGATTGTTAATCCAGCTCCAACGAGAAGATAAATAAAAATTAAGAGGAAGCAGCGTTTTCTCAGTTTTCCAGCATCAGGTAGCTCACTATAAATTTTCAGACGCTTCTCCACAACTGGAGATTCTCGAATGGGTGTAATGAGCGAGGTTGAGTAACACACACTCCAGAAATGGACCAGTAAGACATGAACTCTCATCGTGATCTCCGGTCCAGAAGTTTTAACGAAATCCTCTCCTTTGGCTATGACGACGCCGAGGAAGAGTACCTGGGAGACGATGAGCAGAGCATTGAAAACCATCGTCGCAGTGAAGAATCGTGGTGAGATAACTGAACTGTCCTGGGATACGACGCTGGGGATGGAGCTAAGGACTTTTGAAAAATGGAAGAAGGATTTTAAGTTCACAAGAATTTCAGAGTGTTGAACAAAATGTAGAGGAATTTCTTCACGAAACTGGGTCGTTCCTGGCAGGTTGGAAACCTTCATTGTTCTTACTGCAGTACACCAACACGATTTCTTGAAATAATGAATGCCGATATTTATTTAGTAGCTACCACTAGTAACTGCTTCTACCAAAAGAGCCCTCAGTCCAAGTAAAGTTTGAAGTGTGAAGTGCTTCATGGAGATATCAGCCCGTTCCAGGAGACACCCCGAGCTAATGATTCTCTTAGCATGATTGGCAGCTCTATTTTGTAGTGCATTATTCGACACCTCAATTTCTTTTGTTAGTAAAGGCTTTTTTTAAGAAATGCTGGTGCATATGTAAGAATAAAGAACCAGGAGCGGAGCCTACCAACATTGTATTGGCTGGAGACGTCTCCCATAGACTCCGGTTCATTCATCTTCCGCTCGGAATTACTTATGTCAAAAATTAATAAGGGCTCTTGTGGTAGCCAATTTGTCATCATCATGAAATATATGTGGCAAATAAATGCACATCTAGCCATGCTTCAGAAAAAAATTACACAAACTTTATTCCTGCTAATTTCTGGGTTGAAGCAAGAACATGTAAATCAGTTCTGATCATTAATTCTGATTCCTGTCCACCATTTTCCGCATTAGTGCAAAACTAAGAAGTTTTTAAGGGACTTTGCGATTGAAGGCTTTTTTAAATCGGCCTAAGAATTTGGCTCAAGAGGCCACCCGGTTTTTTATGCATGACTTTTAACAAAAAACCCTATGGCCCCTTGAGCAAAATTCTTAAGCCAAATTAAAAAAGCCTTCAATCGTAAAGTCCTTTTTAATCGAATAATTCTTCCCATGGTGGGTGCGAAGCCGTAGTTTTAAATATAAATGTCAAGATCACGCCTGTGCGAATTTGAGCGTAGGAATTTAAAAGCTGAACTGGAAGCTGCTGCTGTCAGAAGATCCGTCTTTTACAGCAAAGGCAACCTTACGCCTGCGTCAGCTTCATCCCTAATTGGCTGAATCTATTAAGTTGGTTTCTTTCCAGATTATTTAGTACATTTCGCATCCTATACGCTTCCATGCGTACTCTACACACAAACCTAGTTCTGGAAACCACCCATGCAACTCTGTTCACCAAAGTTATCCGCGCTGGCGGATACTACTCGGTGGCATTGGGCTCGACGTTATCACGGGTACCTTTCACAACCGTACCCACGTTTTGCGGACTTTTTTCTAGCTATAGGGCCAACCATAACAAGCCCTTCCTTGCGTTCCTCAAATGTTTTCGATCCGTCGCGCAAGAAACCCAAGATCGTAACTGGGAACACAGTTACCACAACTGCGTTCTCCTCCTAATTTTCCAGAAAACTACAGAGGAATGGACCATGACGCTTAAGGATTGTCTGCCTATCCAAGATTCCAAGTTTGATCATTCCAAGCTGGACCAAGATTCCCACTTGCCAGACCACGCCCGAAAAATCGCACAGAAACTTCGCATCCCATGCAAAATCATAGGAACCGAAAACAATGAGCTAATACACCGCTCAAATAACAACTGCGTCGAAGAGGCCTTCCACACTGCTGCAGAAATCCTTGATGGATCCAATAATACTTTGGAAGAATTTGCTCAAGTCTCAACCTACAAGCTTTACAGCTACAAGGCATCACCCAGATATACTTTTGTCGGATTCAATCCCATCGACTGATAATTTCCATATCCATATAATGTCTATGTACATATATGTACGCCAGCTGCTTGTACTCAACAACAGTTTTCCAAAAGTTCTTTATTTATGCACATTCATTATTTTGTTAAATCCAGAGACGAGATTACTTTATTTATGAAAACTCCTTTATTACTTCATTATCTCCAAAAAATGGACCACTGTATTTACGCACATTAATTCATCATTTTTTACGTGCGTCCAATGTTTTCACATATTTCCATAGAGATACAAGTTTCTATGCATATTTCAGATCTATTTATCTTTAGAACAAATTCAGATTGAGTTCAGAAAAATTTTAAACTGGAGACACCTTCAAATCGGCTTTTTTTATTGCTTAGCACAATCTCTCCCATTACTGCCTCCAGGCAGTGTATGTAGCATTTTATGGCAGTGCGTTATAAATATAATCTCGAGTGAAGAGTCTATATAATTAGATGTTTTGTAATAGTATCTGATTTACCAAAAAAACTTGTTCGTAAAATGATTTAAATTCCACTGAAATCCAAGCACTTTTTGGATTTCCTCTACGTGACAGCACTTGCTTCCTTCAGGCCAATTAAAATCAAGAATGGATTTTATCATTTTCAACTTTGATCGCTCCTAATCATCATTATCAAATGTCAACCCTCAATTATCCCCTTGCCCACTTCAGATATTAAATCGGGCTTAGTACTTGGCTCAAAAAATTGGTCAAACACTTTCGTTGGTGACAGAGACCTTGTGCCTCTGCGGAACAGGGAGCCAGAACCATGGCTCCGAACAGCAAGAATAGTGACGCTGTGCCTCAGGAAATTACCAGTGTCACGCCTGAAGTAAAAATTTCTCAATCCGAGACTTCTTACAACACTTTGTTGCCTGTATTTTCTACGCTGTTCTTCTGGGGTGAGAATGAGCGAATTGACGCCATGCTCAAGAAGTTGGATCAAAAGATGCCAACCCTAGGATCATTTCTCGCTTCCATGGCCATGTTTCTCCTGGGAATTTCAGCAAGAGGTTAGATTAGCAATTAGGTAAGCGATCCTGGTGTCAAATGCAAATTCTAATTATTTCTACAGGGGAGTGGGTAGTCTTTGCTGTTTATTTCTACAAGTACCTGCAGACAGGTGGAAGTGAGGCCTATGTGGAAGAGAGTCACGAAATGATCGACTCTTTTCAAGACTGGCTGAATTTAAGGTTCAAAGGGTATTTCGCAGTTTTAATTCCGTCAACCATTGTCTCCTACGTTATGTACTTTGGACTTGGAGGATTCCTCCACGTAAGTCTAAAGCAAAATTGTACTCTCGCTCCCGATTCGTCAATTTATTTACCCTGAATATTCTAGTGGTACTACTACGTACGTCGGCGTGACAGCCCTGAGACTTGGAAATGCCAGCCTAAGAAATGGCTGAGTCCAGAATTAGAACGACATGAAATTATGGTGGGATCTGTAAGCTTAGTTTTTGGAAGGTGAGAAAAATATTTAGGAAAATACAATATCCTGTTACAATGATTTCCATTTCTAAATGCTTTTTTTAATATTCTCAGTGCCATTTCAGCAGCATTTTCCACGTACATTCTCAATGGAGGGGAAATGACAAGGGTGTACTTCAATTTCACTGATTTTGGGTGGATTTGGTTAGTTTTACAAGTTCCGGTTGTTTTCATTTATCAGGTAAGACATTTAAAATTATTATTTGAGATAGATTTTTCATGAATTTATTTTTTACGTTGAAAATAGGATTATTTGACATACTGGTTCCATAGGATGTACCACACTCCATGGCTTTACAAAAATTTTCACAAGCTCCACCACACCTACAAGCAGCCCACTGCTTTCAGCGTCACTGCTATCCACCCTATTGAGGTAGGTTTCGAAAAATGGTGACCGTTCACCGTAGAAGGAGGTATGTTTGATCCGGGAGTCGGTCGGCTTGTTAACATGCGTGCGTATTTTATAGCATCAAATTATTCCTACCTTTACTTCATTTTTTTCAAGAACAAGAAAAAAAGATTTCGTTAAAAATTCGATTTTTTGTTGAAGATTTTTATGTTGAAGGTCATACATTACATAGGGTTCTCTGTTAAAAGTGATGCATTTTAACAAAAAAAAACCCTATGGCTTCTTGAGCCAAATTCTTAGGCCGATTTAAAAAAGTCTTCAATCACATAATCCCTATTCCCAGTTCTTTTTTTTATTGTAAAAGCAGAGATTAGGGAACCTTCACGAACTAACGTTCATTAATTACACCATTCGACTCCACATGGCCTTACTTATGCAGGGACTGATTCAGTCCTATCGGTTATTATGCTTGCCAATTTGCATAAAAATTTTCTAATGAAAACTCCTACGATTCCAGTTTATGCATATGCAAATGGGACTGATGTCAGCAGCCTTGATTTTTCCTGTTCACTGGCGTGAGTTTGAATTTTTAATTAAACAAGCACCTATTCAAACAGCAATTTACGTTGTTCTAATAACTTTTTTTTGTCACTGGGATGGGAAGTGAACTTTTCCTTGATCATGATGTACACATATTACCATGGGATCATTGACCACTCTGGAGTTGACTTCAAACGTCAGTGGTGGCAGCCATGGCAGCCTGACTGTATTTTCCATGACAATCACCACCAGTACTTCCATGTCAATTTTGGATTTAATATTGAACTCTGGGATCGACTCCATGGGACCTACAGGAGAAAGGACAGGATTTACAGAGAAGACATTTTCTATGGTACTGGGAAATCAATTGAAGAGGCGACGCCGGATGAGCTCCAGAACGACACCGCAGAGAGAGAGTCTGAAAATCCCCTGGCACATCGTGATGAATATAAATTAGAGGATACAGTTTCCGCTCAGTCAAAAAAAGTTCAATAATTTTTTAGTCAGAATAAAATCCTAAATTATTTCAAAACGTTAAAAAAGTTGAATTTCATGAAAATTCCTGGATTTACTATTTTCATTTATGCAAAGCCGCCATTTTGACTCTTAAAAAATATACATAATTTCGTGGCTTTTAAAACCTGTTAAAATATCTTAGCTGGCCAATGCTACACGCTTAAAAATACTTTTAAAAATTCCTGACTATTAATATCCCATGTTGAAATCGTTGATTAAGCGTGAAAGTGTTTAAAACCCTCTTCAGACAGAACGTGTACATTGACAGGTAATCATGTGAACGGGTGTAACTGTGTGGGAACGGAATGAGATTAAAAAGTTATCAGACTGACTTTGAGCAGTGGAAGTTCAATGTCCAGCAAAGAGAAAAACTGATAAGTATGTTTTCCGAACTTGAGCTCCAGTCTTCGCTACCACAATTTAGCAAAAAGGTAGAGGATCCATGGTAAACGAGCGAAGACTGGATAAGAGGTTGACGGCCTGCTCATCGTCGTCATCGGCGAAATGAAAAACTCCTCTCACTTCCCGAGTCTTCGTTCCTGCCTCCAGTAACCGCCCCACCACCAGTAGCAAACCTTTGTAGGAGGGATGTGTAGCACGTATCACACGTTCGTACGGGTTTAGCTGAGGATGCTAGGTGCATTAGATTGTCCGAGCAGAGAGAACAGAAGATTTTACCACACTAAAAATATACAAGCATTTTTTAAGACTGAAAGCTCAAAGTTTCCGTAGTATGGAACTTACCGCACGACAATGATGCTGTAGCAGCGAAAAAAGAAAAAAACAATATTAGCACACTTGAACGAAGTAAAGTGAAAAAGTATGACTAGTTCTCACCTTTCTTCTTCTTAGATTAAACTCCTTGCCACACTGCATGCAATCCTTGACTTCCTTATCATCAGTCCACTGGGCTTCGACGAATCCCTTTGACGCTTCGCGAAGGTCCTCCATTTTTAATGTGGACTCGGAGAGGCGAACCCCCATTTCCGCAAGCGTATTCTCCTGTTCTTTGCAGAGGAGATGAAGTCGTGTATTCTCCTTTCCTAGGCCATCGAGCTCCTTTAATTAAAAATTAAATTAATTAATTAAAATTAATTTCATAGGAATTAATAAATGCTACACTGAATTGAGATTCATACCAGGCCTAGAATTTGCAGACGCTGTACTTCCATGTTAAGCTCAGAAATTCTCTCCTTGTCTTTGATTAGGGAGTCCTGGAGTGACTGTCGCATTTCTCTCTCGATTCTTAAGTCACCTTCCAGTGTTGAGACTTTGAGCTCCTTGTCAGCAATTTGTAAGCCTAGACTTCGCATAATTTCATGGGAGGACTTCAGCTCGGCCTCTCCAGCGGCAATCCTTGGAGAAAATCAAATAAAAAGAATATGAATAAAGAAAAGCAAACCATACATGTAGAAACTGTTTTTAAAAGACTGGCAAACCAAAAAAAAAATCTAAAAAAACCTGTATAATTTTGAGAAGATTTTTAGAAACGTAGAAACTGGAGTGGAGAATTAATTTTTATTCAAACGTTTCAGATTACAGTTTAGCAAGTCACAACTGAGATAACACAACGCGATTTATAATTGGCTGAGAGGAATAATTGATCTAAAACATTGCAATATTTGGTTTGCCAGTTTTATAACCTGTATCGGAATATAATTTAACACAACCTACTTTTCATCAAGTCTCTCAATTGTTTCTGTCAGCATGGACGCCTTGGATTCTAGTTTTTCGATGAACTCTCCTTTGTACTTTAGAGACTTCTCACATTCCTGTTTGTAAGCAAAATACATGATTAAGCTTCCCGCAGCATTAGCCGTTCAGTACACCATAAATTAACACGGTTAGTAGTTAAAAAGCAGCTCTATCATCATTTTGAATAAATAAAATTCAAGACTTTGAAGAAGGCGGCTGGGGAAAATTTGATGATGGAAGTCCACAGGGGGAAGTGAGCTCAAAGGCCTTGGCTGCCTCTAAATTTTGGAGAAGCGAAGCAATCTGCACTGTTTTCTCTTGGAGTCGTTCCACAAGCCGACCTTTGTCATGAAGTTCCTCCTCACATTCCTAAATTACATTTTTGGCAAAGGAATGTTAGAAAACCAAGATTGCAATTTTGTTAGTGTGAAAATTGTGACCGAGAATTTTTGTGTAGCATTATGAAAGCGGAAGTCGTGAATCGTTTACCTGCAATTTCTTGTACATTTCCAAATTGATGATCTTGATATCTTCCAGCTGACGACGCAGAGAAATAATCGTGTCCTGTTTCTCATGGATATCTTTTTCAAGTAGCTTCATTGCCTCCTCCTGTTGTGCTTTCTGTAAAGCCTGTATACATGGGTTAGTTAGCCGAGCTGAAAGCTGGAACTCTGCCTGCATTTTTTTAATACCTGAGTTTCTGCTTCTTTCTCCATTCCAGATCTTATTGTCCTCTCCTCGTGCAGTTTCTTGCTAAGATCCGTTACAGATAATTCTACAGGCGCCAAAGACATCGAAGCGACTGGTGCATCTGCTGAGTCCCCGCCCCCTGAGGCTAGGACTGATATATTGGACCCAGCTGGATCAGCGTTCTCTCCACTCCCAGTGTACTGTGCCAGACGAAGTCGCAGGATATGATTTTCATCTTGCAATGAGAGAATCGTGTTCTTTGAGATTGCCAAATCTTCCTTCATTAGAGCATTCGTCGTGGTCAACGTCTCTACTCGTGTTTGCAAGTTAGTACATGTTGCGCTGGAAAAAGAAAATAAATTATAGAAAAGCTGGCAAGATGAATTCCGAACTTTAAGTTATAGTACTTACTTCAAGTGGCGATTCAGCTCTTCGATGTAATTCTTCTGATCGAGCACGCTATCAATTTGACTCTGCTCATTTTCATCTTCCGTTGACTCATTGGAATGTGATGAGCGGAGGTACAGAGAAAAATCAATGACGCCTTGTTGACTATCCAAATCTTCTTCCTATAAATTAAATAAAATTATCACTGAATAAAAAACAGGGAAATTCTCCACAGAGTGCGACTCAGCTACCTTGAGGCAGAAATTGCAATCGATGGCATTGAGACTAAGGAGAATACCAGAGAGAATCACTGCTTCATCAGACATCATTAGAGCAATCGGCTCGTAGAATTCTCTGAGTGCCTCATCTCGATTATCCACCAGTACTTTGAAGTAGTCGGCTAGTTTCTTTTGCATCAGTGCAAGGCGAAGCCATGCCCTGGCCCGGCCCGTATGGGTACTGGAATTGAAATCGAGGATACGATGAATAAAATCCTCCCTATTTTCAGCCTGTGTAATGTTACCTGACTGTGGGCAAATCTCTGATTGACGAAGTAATATCCAGCGCTTCATTCGTAAATTTCTCAACTACCTGAAGAACGTCCCAGAGTTCTTTCTTTGGTCCCAGTAAACCCTATTATTATTCAAGGTATTTAAATGGTGGATTTCAGCTTTCTCATTGACTGACTGACCTTCTTTGGCTTGAGGCCATGTCTCATAGCATGCTCGAGCACAATGAAGAAATGTTGGAGCGGAGGATGGTCAGCTTCAAGCGTTCTAGAGTGTCCATTCCCGATGGACCACTCAATGAGTTCCTTAATTACTAATTTCGTTATGTTCAGTAAATTACTCCGTTCCACAGTAGTCGGATCACGATCTGAAAAACAAAATGAAAATTCTACCTTCTAACCTATCTGGAGATACGCTAAACAAATGTGATTGCAAATAATAATTAACCGTAGAACGGGAGAAATTCTGGTGAAGGTAATGCTTCGAAAATTGATCTCTGCCTGGGAACCTCGACATCGTCCAACTGTCTTAAACAGAGCCAGTCCCCATCCACTGACACGCGAAAATTACAGAGGTAAATCGTATCCTGAGCGCTGTTAGACTTTTGCTGGGAAAAGGACTCTGTGGAATGCTCTTGGAATTCCTTCATGATTAATTCTATGAAGAATGTAATCTTCTGTGAATGAAGGGATATGCTGCAGTGGAGAAAACTCGGGAATCTTTTTACACATATTTTGGATCGATAAAAGGTACAGGCGTCTCCTAAGCTTGAGTGAGTAGCAGATTCGTATAGCAAAACCCGGGTAATACGCTGCCTCCTCCGAGGTAGCGCATAACAAAGATGAAAAATCGGATTTCGCCGCTTGATCGCTAATACATTTCACATTGTGATATTTCAAACACTTTTCCAACAACCGTTTTAAGAGATGCGTGATGGAAATGAGTTCTTTAGCTTACTAGTTCCGTTGTTTGATCCATAACGGTCAACAGACGAGCACCCGGATGAGGAAGACGCACTCTGATACGCTAGTCTTGAAATGATCCATGAGGAGGACTCGTTCCAAAACTTTTTTCCTGAGGTAGCGAGGTTAAGAGGACTGAGGACTCCAACTTCCGCTTCAGATGTTTCTGAAGCGGCGGAACTAGGGGTCATAGGTTCGCCATCGGGATTATCAGAGCTGAGGAGGCCAGGGATGCCTCCAGGGAATGCCTCCTTGGATGGAGACGTCACATTGCTCATGTCAACTTTTTAATCACTGACTACACTAACTTTTTGAGTCTATAGGCTAAGACTCATGATCGGTATCAAGGAATCGAGCTCACTGACACTGGCACGATTGTACTGTAGTAAAAGACAATGGGCTCGAGATTCTGGTCATGGTTTCTACACCATTTCTTACACAGCTGACATCGGTCACAAGAACATGGAATCCTTCCCATTAGCTAATCGCTCAGCTCTGTGAAATAGAAAAGAATTACAACGAGACGAGATTATACCACTAAAAATATTATACTCCTGGCATTCAATCGCTTTGCAATCCCATCCCCGGGACCAGTGAGAAAAACAGCCTTTCTCTTCAATTTCAGTTGCTGACCGTGACGATTATTTATACAGCAACTCCCTTGCCTAGCCCCTTTATTTTCCAGCGTAAAATCGTGTAGACAAAAAAAAAACGGCTCACCTTGAATTGATCATTGGTTGATGGTTTCTTTATATAAGCAATTACTAATTATAGAGTTTTAAGAAAGAAGAAACTTAGGGCCCTTCGCCTCTGCATTTACTGCACATCCCACCCATCACATGTCAAATTAGTCAAAATCAAGGTCAAACAAAAACAAACCATTCCCACAATGCCGTGCAGCAGAAGAAGACCCACAGGAGGCAGACCATAAGCAGAAATGGGAAACAAGAACAGGCCATTTTCTTCTTATTCCTGACTTTTCTATAAAAAAAAAAGTATATTGCAAGAAGCCAGACCAATATTAATCTCTGATTAAAATTCGAATCAAAGGTCATTACATCTGCGTCTGAGAAATTATAGGCACTCTTTTCATTTTATTTGGTAAAAACAGCGATCTTATTACACTGTTCTGTAAAAAAGGTTTACGGCCAATTTCGCTGAAGGAATCCCCCCTCCCGATAGATTTTTCGAAAAACTGTACTGTATAAATCTTGGAAGCTTTTCGAAATAAAATTTTTCGAAATTCGCCTCCCTTTGACCTTTGGAGGTCACCAAACGTCATTCAGATGATCTCACCGTTCCGGTTAAGTAATATAATACGTCAATCGAAAGAGATTTCTCTCTTGATTTTAAAAACATGTCGCTTTTAACAATTCTGGCATACGAAATGGCTACCAGGGGTCACCAAACCTGGCGCTGAACATTTAATGACCTCCGGTGACCATTTTGTGTGCTGAAAATGTTAAGTGTCGTATATTTTCCGAATCAGGACAAAAAGCTCTTTTGATTGGCTTATTACTTGACTCGATCAGTGAGGTCAACTGGCTGACCTTTGGTGACCTCTAAAGTTCAACCGGAGGTGAATTTAGAAAATTTTGATTTGAAAAAGTTGTATTAGAGTATGCCTCCGAGATGGTTTTATATCGATTTTCAGATAAATCTAGCGAGGAGATTCGGATTTCTTACACAAAAGCCATCTTCCTTTTAAGCTTGAGGTTGAGGCCCATTTATGTTGATCCCCGGGAATCCAAGTTCTGAGTTAGGATCGGAAAGAAAACAACAGCGGTAACGGGACGACGACGGGGGGTCGAGTTGCCTTGATTTATTGACAAAATAAACTGGGATTAACGTCCATCCGCTATAGTTTGCATTGTTGCTGTTCATTGTTTGCGCATTTTAGTAGGATCCGCCGCTGCCGAAGGAAGGGTCAACAATGGAGGTCGACAATAATGAAACTTGTAACGGGGTTTCCGCGGCTGCCTCTACGGCAAGTGTCATGGCTTCTTCTGGGACAATGGGAAGTGTCACAGTTTCCTTGCATCCACTTGTCATCCTTAACATTTCAGAGCATTGGACACGAGTTCGTGCACAAGAACAGAAGATACAACAAGGTAAAATAATCGTTTACCTGATGGCGTCATGGTGCCGGTAGCCGATACTGTCTGATTGACAAGTAATTCCTTAGATTAGTGATGACTCATTTGATTATTGTTTGCAGTGATTGGAGCACTGATCGGACAACATAAGGGAAGGCACCTGGAAATTATGAACTCATTTGAGCTTGTGTTTTCTGAGATTGAAGGATTGGTTGTCATTGACCGAGATTACTATGCCACGAAAGAAGAGCAATGTAACAGACTTCTTTTACTATGCTGGAAATTAATTAGAGATGTTAAAAACAGTCCTTTTTGTCCTTAGTCAAGCAAGTATTCCAGGAGATGGACTTTTTGGGATGGTACACAACAACTGGAGACATGCCGACGGCGATGGATGTTCACGTCCACCGCCAAATCTGTGAGATCAATGAGAGTCCTGTCTTGCTCAAGCTCAATCCCTTAGTTCGAAATACAGATGTAAGAGTTTATAAATCCAATTCTCATCATAAGGAATAAGGGCTTGCGCTATAATGATATTTTCTTTCTGGTCTTCCAGCTTCCCGTCTCAATCTTTGAGTCTGTGATTGATTTATATAACGGATCTACAACAATGCTTTTTGTCCAATTGCCTTACACCCTTGCAACAGAAGAAGCAGAGCGGATCGGAATTGACCATGTAGCTCGTGTACAGACAACAGACGACGCTTCAGATACATCACTCGGTAAATTAATTACAACTAGAATTCTCTATGAGCCGAAATCTAAACTTAAACTATTTTGTTTCAGTTGCCGAGCATCTACAATCTCAGCACTCAGCTATCAAAATGCTAATGAGCCGAGTTAAGTTGATCCTGGATTATGTTAAGGCTGTAGAGAAAGGTGAAGCTCCAGTGAACCATGATGCCCTCCGTTTAGCCTACTCGTTGTGCCGTCGACTTCCTGTGATGAAACCAGAACGGTTCCAGACTGAATTCTTCGAGGTAAGTTAGCCTTTAAATAAATTTTTCAGGATCCTAATACTGACTCGGATTAACTTCTCCAGCAATGTAACGATGTAAACCTGATCACCTACCTGGGTATGATAACAAAAGGCTGTGAAGAAGCTCATCAGTACATTCTGCGCTTCAATCTCCTCCATGAGAAGCATGCAGCTAGTCGTCGAACGCGGGGTCTCTTTTACTAATTTATTCTTATCATTTTTCGTAATTTAACCTCAATTATCTCATGTATACACTGTTCAGGAAACTCTAAGCATTTTCTCTAAAAGGATTGGGATCATGTAAAATTCAAAAGAAAAGTCCAATGCTTGAGTTTCCTTCGCATGTATATTATCTAACTAATTAAGTGTGTTTCTTTTGCTTAGCAGTTGGTAAACGACGACTTCCTGAGTGACACCTGCTGCTGAGTTCCTTCATTTTAGATGATAGGTGATTAATTATATAATTAAAAATATTATAAGACCCAGTCTATGTCCGAATAATTATTGTTAGCATATAAATGATGCTTATCAATAATTATCCAGTGAAAAACTGCTACACAATTTCCTAATTAAAATTTTTTATGTGTTAATTATAGTATTATTTTAGGGAGAAAATTCCAGTGTAGCAGCGAAGGGACGCATATGAAACTGAAAAGGTTGCAAAAATTTTGCAGAGAAGCCCAGCTTCCTTTCCTTGCAAAAACTCTGCTCCTGTTTCCTCTTTATCGATTGCGAATATACTGACCAAGGTCACTGCTTCAAAACTGTGTCGTCTACCGTAACCTGCGCTTTGTGAACCCAAGTCTCGTCTCTTACTCGTTTACTGCTGAGCTGCTGCTGCTGTGTTGCTGCAGAGAAAAGAGAAATGAAAAAAGTTGGGATTGGGAGTGTTGCTGATGTGAATGTCATTGATTGGTTGAAAAATCAAGTGAAAAGTGAAACTTTTGTTTTGTCCTGAAATTACAGCTGATTTTCCTGTCAATCTACTCAAGTTACTCTAAATACTGGTATATACTCTAAAGGTCACAGGTCAGAATGGATCCTGAAAAGAAAGCTTTGGAGTTGATGGCCGAAGCTGATAAGAAGCTAAATGGATCTAAAGGATTCATTTCTGGATTATTCAGGTAAATTGACTTATTTATGACGTAGCAAGGTAAAACCTCAACTGATCCCCCAACTGATTGACGTGATAAATAGCCTCTTCGGACATGAGTGACATATTCCACTGTACTGTATACAGATCCAGCCTCAATGTACTGGATTTGTATACAGTGCTGGCAGCAGTGAAAGCGCCGCGATACTCACAGTGCTGGGTCATAAATTGCTTAAATTTTTCTCAAGTTATAATCATTGTGCTGTTGGCATGATTATTTGGGTATGAAGGCAAAACCTGCATGTCTATTTGCACATATGCTTGATTTTTTTTCTTTTTCTTTCCAGTGGTGGTTCAAGCAAGACAGATGAGGCCATCGAACTTTATCAAAGGGCAGCCAACACCTTCAAAATGGCGAAGAAATGGGGAAACGCTGGCGAAGCCTTTGTCAAGGCAGGTGACCTTCATCTTAAGGAAGGAAGCCGTCATGATGCAGCCACGAATTTTGTTGATGCTGCCAACTGCTACAAGAAAACAGACACCAAAGGTAACCTTAATGGAATCGTTAGAGGGTGAAGGCTAGGATTTCGGGACTGCGTCTGTTAACAATTGCTCAATCATTTGGACTTTTTAAAACCCTGGAATTTTTGTTTGTTCTTTGTAGAGGCTGTGGCGTGCTTGGAACGTGCTATCGAGCAGTACCTGGAGATGGGTCGATTTGCACTCGCAGCGAAGCATCAACAATCAGTAGCCGAAACCTATGAAGCTAACGGCGAGGACCTGGACAAGGCCATTCACAGCTATGAACAAGCTGCAGATTATTACAAGGGGGAGGAGTCGAAAGCTGCTGCGAATAAATGTATGCTCAAAGTAGCCCAGCACGCAGCACAAATGGAAGATTACGTTAAAGCGATTAAAGTCTATGAAGAGGTGAGTAGAAAGCGGCATTGTTTCTACACCATTGGTATTTCCTGACTATGATTTTTTTAATTGTACGTTTTTTTAAATTTATTTTTTATTTTACAGGTTGCTGCTTCCTCTCTTGAGAGCAGCCTCCTGAAGTACAGCGCCAAGGAATACTTCTTTCGCGCTGCTCTCTGCCACTTGTGCGTTGACGTGCTGAATGCCCAGCAAGCCCTCGATCGCTACGGTGATATGTACCCCGCATTCCAGGACTCCCGAGAGTATAAGTTTATCAAGGTAATTGTTTTAATACTGCATTCCATCAATTCTTATGCAGCGTCCTTTCCTCCCATCTCCGCGGGACACAACAAAGTGCGAGCCTATCTTTAATTACGCTTAATTAACAAGCCTTAATTTTTTTTTCTCATAGACTTTGACGGAGCACGTAGAGCATGAAGACGTGGAAGCATTCACGGAAGCAGTCAAAGAATATGATTCCATCAGCCGACTGGAATCGTGGTACACCACATTACTTCTTCGCATCAAGAAGACTCTCTCTGCTGGAGAACTATGCTAAATCCCATCACGAATTTCCAATATTTAATCAATTTCGTTCAATCTAAATATTTTACGTTTCCACACGCTGATTATTATTCTTAGCAATAAGAGAAAGGAAGGTCAGGCTCACAAATCTTCGTCATAATCCGAAACCAGGTACAGTTAAAACAGGAGCCTAAATCCAGTTATTGTGATTTGAAGATTGGCCAATGGTCAGATGAAGTGAAATTCCTGTAGCAAATGATGATGTTAGAAACGAATTAGTTAGGGCAAATCTTTCGATTCAACTTTATTTTATTAGGCATAAGCGTTTAAATTAAAGTCATTTCACTTCTTCAAGTCTTTAAAATTAATTAATTAGTTAATAATATTAAGAATAGTATAGTATTACGGGAAGGGGAGCTAGACTCGTGGAATGGATGTGATTAGTTGTCACAGGACAATTACATGATTACCCACTCCAGCTATTACATTAAAAACTAATTCTTCTTGAAGTATTTAGAACTTCGGCTTTTCTGTCTCTTCATTTTCAATTTTCAAAACGGTCTGTTCTTGTCTATTTTCAAAAATAATTTAGTATTTTTTTTTGTACTAAAGAAAAATTCTCTACCCGCATGTGACCAGATAAACCCAATTAAAATCTTAAATTTTCATTCCCAGCGTTTGGCCGATTTTTTATATTCAGTTTAATTTCCGTCAGAAGCGGAAGCTAAAAACGCACGCTAATTCGGCGTTGCGCGCAACGGCGAATTCACTTCTCTTTTTTTTTGAAATCTCTCACAACTTTCGCATTTTCTTCCTCACCATCCATCTGACTGCGTGCTGCTGTGGATTTAAACCACTAATTTCTACCAAAAAGCAAGGTCAATTAAAGTACCGTAGTGTTTTAGCTTTTTGACAACTTGCTCATCATGGCTATGTCAAAGACGACGAATACGTACAATCGACAAAACTGGGAGGACTCGGTAAACTATTAAACTTAACTTACTTTGTCTTCCGTAAGTGCTTACCTTGCTGAGAAATTATGTTATTCGACCTTATTTGTATTCCAGGACTTTCCCATTTTGTGCGAGACCTGCTTAGGGGACAATCCATACGTTAGGATGGTACGTAAGCATATCGCCGATAAATTGTTGAAGCTGCTGTGCAAAAAGCTACTGTAGTATCTTATTAATCTGTTAAAATTACGTTTCCAGACTAAGGACAAGTATGGCTGTGAGTGTAAGATTTGCTTCAGGCCCTTCACCGTTTTCCGCTGGTGTCCTGGAGCAAGGATGCGATTCAAGAAGACAGAAGTTTGTCAGACGTGTGCTAAGCTCAAGAATGTATGTCAGACTTGCCTCTTAGATTTGGAATATGGACTTCCTATTCAAGTTAGAGATAATGCGCTGAAGATAAAAGATAACCTTCCACGAAATGAAGTGAACAAGGAGTACTACATTCAGAATCTGGAGAAGCAGGTAATTATACCGAAGAAAGGGATGAGAAGGCAGGCACTTGATTTTCCATTGTTATATTTTAATAGGCAGCAGGTTCAGACGGAGCTGATGCATTGGGCGAAGTGGGCAAGGCTCAAGCTCCATCAGACGTTTTGATGAAATTAGCACGGACCCAGCCGTACTACAAACGAAATCGACCCCATATTTGTTCATTCTGGGTCAAAGGAGAATGTAAGCGAGGTGAAGAGTGTCCCTATCGACATGAGAAACCCACTGACCCCGACGACCCACTATCGGACCAGAATATTCGAGATCGATACTACGGAACGAATGATCCAGTAGCAGATAAATTACTTCGTCGGGCTTCTGCGATGCCTGCTCTCACTTCGCCAGAAGATAAAAGTATCACAACGCTCTATATTGGAAATCTTGGAGAATTCATGACCGAGAAGGATTTGCGTGATTTCTTTTATCAATTTGGGGAGATTAGGAATGTGACTGTTGTTCAGAAGCAGCAATGTGCTTTTGTTCAGTTCACGAATCGTGCAGCAGCTGAAGCAGCAGCAGAGAAGAGCTTCAACAAGCTGATTCTACTCGGACGCCGCCTCACCGTTCGTTGGGGAAAATCCCAAGCAAAACAAGCTTCAGCTGCTGTAAGTTTATTCTTTATTTCCGTGGGATCATTTTAAATAAATAAAGAACGATGGATTAAATTTTTTTGATTTTTCAGGAAGGGAACGCTGCAGCACTTCCTTCCGTTCCAGGCCTCCCTGGTCCACTTCCTCTTCCGTCGGCACCAGCCATTGGAGGAATGAACTACTTCAACCTACCATCGACGAGTGGACTCCCACCTCCGATTCCGTTATACCTTCCGCCACCTCCTCTCCCAGTAACCAACTCAACTGCACCACCTACTGCAGCATCCGCTTCAACCTCTGCACCTCCAGTTGCTTCAGAAGCGGCTGGAAGCAGTGGTGGAATAATCCCAGCACCCGGACAGGTCTATTACCCCAGCCAGGATCCAACTCGTATGGGGGCAGTACAGCTAAAACCAACGGACTAGTGGCACTGGAGTTGAGGCATGAGCTCTACTGTTTAACTTTTTCGTTTCATCATTTATTCTAATGTTCTTAAAACTTAGCGTTCAATCTTTCTTTATAAATTACAGAATGTACTTGTACTTCAGAGAATTTCATATTGCCACTCACTCGTAAATTGAAATTTCAAGGTTCACAGAACAGATTGTTTTTTGATTATGACCTTATGAGCAATTTATAGTTCAGAAATATATAAATAAGTTAATTTGTACAATAAAGATTCTAATCGCTTAAAATTCAGAGTCTAGTTTCTTGAGACTTTATAACGTTCAGCTTTCCGTAAAGGCACCACTTGAATCTCTGTTTTTTTTTCGATCAGAGGATGACCGGAAGGAACTTTGAAAGTGAGGATATGGTAGATCAACGGATAGAACAACATTACGAATTATTACTTTTGTTCATAAGCATTAGCCTTGATAGATTTCTGTTGGAGAATAGGACAGGGTTGATAGCTGCCACCTTGACATCAACGGTATCACTACGGATTTCAATGTATCCGAGGGGTGAGATCATCGAGGGAGAGAGGGTTCTTTCGTATTGGAGTTAGTGAGCTTGTCAATAAGTTCATTAAGAGGTGCCAGTTCCTTTCGCTCGATAAGGTTAAACTCCTGGACGAAGAAGATGAAGTGCTTGAAGGACGTATTGAGATGAGCCTCTTCACCTAATTGGACCACTTCCGCAAAGTGCTGGTGGTAAATATGGGCATAGACACGGAACAGTCGCTTCAAAATTGTTTTGGCAATGTTGGAGAAGTTCTTAGGAAAAGGTACACCTACCAGGTTCAAACAATTATTTAAGCTATTGATAAAATCATGGACATGCGTTACCAATTTTGGACGGAAAGAGTGTCTCATCATCAAGCTGATCCTGAACCCAGGTCATGAGAAAGTCAATGTACTTCGGCGCTGAGCATTTGATTGGTTTCTTTACAACATGACCATCGGCCCAGTGATACTCATACTTTGGACCAGCTGCCATCACAGGACATGACTCTTCAGTACAGAACTCTGTGATTGTCCCGTACAACATGTTGATCTGATTGAAGAAGTCCACAGCTGTAAACACAAATAATATTTATTCCTGTATCTGCCCCTGAACTGCGATGACTTACTATTGACAGCAACCCACTCGTTAGGATCTTCTCCCTCAGGGAGCATCACAGCCAGTCGTAAATTTCCAGACCCTAGAGTAGCTGCCGCATGTTTCATTAAGTCATACTGGTGTGTTCCTTCTGGTATATGCTTCTTGGGCTTAAAAGTCTTGGCTGAGCGATTCCCACTAAAAGTAACAGAGGGGAATCAGTTAATTATCATAATTAACGGTACAAAAACCGGCTACCAGGTGACGGAGAGAATTACTTACAATAGAAAACTCATTGTCTTGTACCCTCTGACCTAGGAAGTCAACAGCATTCGGCAAACTTGTAGGCTTTTAGGGAGCCCTTCAGATTCTGAAACAATTCTTCAATTACCAAATAACAACACAATAATTATTCTGCAGACCCCAGAAGCGACTGACTGAAAAAATCAATGGATGGGATGGGGGAGTTACAAAATTCGACTTTTGAACTAAAACCGCTCAAAGAAATTCGAGCAATTTGCTCAAAAGCTTTCACCGAGGCCACTGCTTTATCATTCAACGCTTTTGAAATAATAATTATTATTTTATACCTGAAGAAATATTTTTCAGAAAATGAAAATGTTTTGAAAATTTTCCAAATGAAAAAAATTTCAAATTTTCAAAATATTTGAAGTTTTTTCTGAAAACTTGATGAAAATATCAAACATTTTTGATTTGAAAATATTTTGAAAATTTTTGGGAAAAGGGCCCTGGGTCACACTTAATGGGAGTCTGCGTCCGGTTCGATTTTTGCTCAAACTTCATGCATAGCTTCCTATGACCCTCCAAGCAAGCCAGCGGGAACCGACCCGAGTTAACATCTCCTACGGTCACCAGAGGTCAAAGGTCATGTAAGACAGATGCTGCATCCGATTAACCCTTACCCGAACTGATCGTCAGGATTCCACGAAAGTCGACATCTTTGGAGTTTCAAAGCCTCTGGTCGTTGTTCCAGCAGTCCTCGACATTGAGCGTCGGTGTTTCTAAACGGGAAATCGGACATATATGCTGTTTGGGTACGGGAATCCCTTCTGTCCAAGCCTACAGTACGACAATAGAGTACGATTTTCTTTTTTTTGAAAATCGGGTATCCGATATCCGAAACTTTTTTTTTGGCCGAGTTTAAGTAGGCTGTCCTAGTGCGAAGCTATGGTCTGGTGCAGCGGATGGTGCGCTAAGCAATCTTACAACCTAAATTGTTGCCACAAAAATTAGCTTCTGTATTGCCGACGGTATAATTCACAGTTAAATTCTGTGCCCCTTTAACTCCTTTCCCACAGGAAAGTACTCTGGGCGGCAGAAAAATACACATCCGGTCCTGTGGGTGTCTGGAATCATTGTTTACTAGAGGTGACGTCCAAGGGGATTAATTTTACTGAGCTCCTTTTTCTCCCGGCCCGAAGAATTAATTTGTTAAAGGACTCAACTTTCAAGTATGTATGGGAAGGCGTGACTTTAAATTAAGGGACGATCACTCTTATTCTTATTCAGTAAATTAGAGGAAACCTTTCAATTTTTGTAGTCGAACAGTTTATGACTATGAGTAATAGCTACTGAACTCCAGAGCCTTCATTCGTTTCTCCAGATCCTCATCCTCAGGGCAGAATTCCAAGCCTTGAGATTGGTCAGAAGGAAAGACGCTGCTGGTTTGGCGTGGCATTTCTCTGATAATTCCATGGGCCTCATCTTCTGCTTGTTGTTTGAGTCGACTCTCTCGCTGTGCCTTAGATTTCCAGAGCCATGTCCGACAATCTTTCTTGTAAATTTTAGCAATCAACGGGACGAACCTAAAATTCAAGAAATTCAAACGTAAAATTATTAGTATAGTTAATTAAATTTAAAAACAAAAAAAAAACGTAAACAATGGAAAAGCCGGAGCAGTGATTTTTAGATAAAGAACAGCTTACTCGACGGAGACGTTAGCTGCAACGTATGCTGGGTCAGGCACGGGAAGATCGTTGGCACCCTTGAGAATCAGCGGAGGCTTCTTATCCAAATCAATATCATCGTCTGAAAAATCAAAAGCGCGTCTTACTACACAGGAAAAACGCGATTTAACGAAGCGCAGAGAAAACTCCTGCTGGGGCTGGGCTACCAAGTATTTTTTTCATGAAGAGCAGTTTCCTGCACGTCCCAGCCTTGGGATTCGAGGAACTGGGGATCACGAAATTTGCATTCCTGTCTCCTGACCCTCCTAGCCCCAATGTGTATGACAGATTTTTCAGCCACCTCTGTCCAAAATCCATCGAAAAATACATGCCACTTTAAACCCCTTTAATTTTAGACCCAGGGTATAAAAATGAAGCGTCACTTCGTTAAAAATGCTCAAGAAGATGCAGGAATCAAAGAACAAAATGAAGAGTCGCAGCATGACATTTCTTCTACCAAAAGCGACTGTGGAATAACAAATCCCTCAGCAATATAGTTGCCATGTCAGTCACCTGCGTCATAGCTGTATGAAGAGTACTTGATTTCCTCTGGAGGAAGTGGGACGGGTACAAGGGGCTCTGGCTCATGGTCACCCGCTGGTTGAAGCGGGGTTTTCCCATAGGACTCCTCGTAGTAGACCGAAACAGGAACTGGTGCTGCAAACTGGTTGAACGGATTGTCGGACGGTGGATGTACAAGTTCGTCCAGAAACGGATTTTGGGATGTTGGGGTAAAATGGACGCTCTTTGGAGATTCCGTTCCAGCATGCTGAGCCAGCTTTCCAAGTCCATCTTCTGCATTGATAAGCGCAGGGGACATGATGCCAGGAGGTTCTAACGCTGTCCCATCGTCTGGCGTCTGCCCAACTGGAGCTCTCAACTCGAGTCCAGAGTGCATAGATGGAAGAGACGGAACTAAGTGCTCACTTAGAGCAAGGGCTTTCTGCTGATTCCAAAATTCCTTCGAGCTTTCATCATCACTTTCCTCTCGGAGACGCTTAGCAGAAACCTGTGCGTCCATGAAATCATTTTCCATGATTTCGATATCCATTCTGCTCTTGTCAAGTGCAAAATCACTGGTTTCAGTCGGAGCATGGATAATAGAGATCTCTGGCTCGGCTCCGGTTTGAGTAGCTTCAGTCACCTTTGCTTCTGGAGCATTCGGGAGCGAAGCTTCATGAACAGCGGCTGCTGCGTTCTCAATACTCTTGCCCATGGCGAGGCTTGATTTAATTTGGAAGGAGACATGGTGGGGATTACTGGCAAGAATTTGGTGTCCATGACTAGAGTGAAGATCCGACCAGTTCATCTACAAAATTCAAAATACGAGAAAAATAATTTTGTACTAATTGTTTCAGAATTGTGTAGCTTGCTTACATTTCCAACGCTCATGACTGAGTCCTCAGTATCAAGTTCTTCTTCTTGAAGCAGTCCACTGCTACTGTCCATGACTTCCGGGTTTAAGACTGAGGGGAGTGAGTGATTGGGAAAGAACCGTCGTCCCCGACTCTTGTGAAGTTCAACCGAGTTCTTAGCACTGATGAAGCGATTGGAAAGCTGGAGCAAGCCCAGGTTTACATCCGATACACTGTCAAGGAGAGCATTCAGTCCAGTAACAGAAGTATTTCCATTGTTTGTGGTGTTTCCATTGTTACCAGCAGGAGGGCTCCCTCCAGCAGCAGTGGCCATACTCAAAACTTAACTGCAAAAATCTAAAGACCTTACCTAGATTTTTAGTTCACGAAAAAAATGCTATTTCTGAGTACTTGAAATTCAAGAAAATATAAGTTAGGAATCAAGCCCCGAAAACGCTCTCCTATTACCAAGGTGAAGTGGACTAAAGGAAATCCAAGAAAAAAGATCCACCGCACCGTCGTCATGTAGTTGGTAGTAATAAACTTTATCTGCCTTTTAATTACAAGAGACTTTGTTAAGATGATAAATAAATTGGGTCAAACGGAGAATTCTATTGTATGTTCTAAGAATGAAATAGGGATTACAAAACATGGATCATTCATCTCCGCTTCTAATTCGTCCTTCTATTCTTCCTTCATTTTGCACTCTGACTCACGTAGGCATCCAATTCAGCATCCAGCTCCTCGGCTGTTGGGGCTTTCGTGGTATTTTTACCTCCTCGTCCACGACCACCGCGTCCACCGCCAGCTCCACGTCCACCTCGGCCTTGTCCACGTGATGCATTCATGCCACCCCCACCTCGTGCTTTCCCAACACGTCCACCAGAAAGGCGATTCAGTACTCGGGGAACGGGAGTAGTAGCTGAGAGTCCAGTTGGCGTTGCCCATTGGATGTCCATTGGCCTGCCTAGAATTTGAAATCACACATATGAAAGTCAAAATCGGGAGGTGATGTAACTAAGATTCTGAATTGTGATAAGGTTTTCTGAGAATGGTTTAAATTTTTTTTTTAATTCTTACCATCAAGTGGAACTCCACTGTATTTTGTGATAGCAGCCTGGGCGGAGCTTCGTCGTGCGAACGTAAGATCTGCCTTTCCCAAGGAACGGCCGGAAATATCATAATTAATGGTGGCATCGATGATTTGTCCAAATTCTCCAAAAAGCTCCTAAACAGATCGAATTTAGGAAAGAATTCAAAGAAGACTATGAAAGAATTGATGACTCACTCTCAAATCAGCCTCAGAAACACCGTAGTCAAGATTTCCAATGACCAGCTTGGCGGCAGATCCTTTGAGCCCCACTCCACCCATACGTCTTGGCCCACCAGCGTCCATGAATTTGTCGTGTGACCAAACACCATCAGGGTTTCCACTCTGGAGAAGAATCCAAATCCAAAGTGTTGTTTCGGTTCGGCTTTTTTAGGGTTCATTAAACTCGCGTTAAACGGGACGTGTGGTAGTGGTTGGGAGGACAAATTGAATATGATGTGAGACACGAGTTGAGGCTTGAGAGCCGGCATTCACTCTTTACTGACTGACTGATAGATTCTTACAAAGTGACAGTGCACCTAGATTTACGACCTTCCTCATACGGTTCTTTCTCTCATGTCAATGTCACCACAAATTCTCCTCCAAACAGGCAGCGTCACCATCACCATTTTCCGTTACAGAGGAAGGGGAGAGTTTGATCCACATTATTCCACAAGTCACCGCCCCGCAGGAAAAACTTATGCTCCCACTCCCTTTCGAAAAAGAGAAATGAGAATAGTAAGAATATTTATCTAATTACCCGTCTGAAATTAAGAGATCGAGCACGCATCCCACCGCCACGGCCACCACCAACAACTGCTAACCCTGCTCTTCCTCCAGCACGAAAACTCCCACCGGCACGTCCACCAGCTCCACCTCCACGGCGACCTCCTCCTCGACCTAGAAGACAAAAAAAATCAAACCGCTTGCATTTAAAACACAGAATTAACATTCAAATGCTATAATTCTATCGTTTACAACAACAGTACCTCCTCCACCACGACCTCCACGTCGGCCAACCTTCGTCTGGGTAATTATATCGTCCAGGCTTAAATCCATTGTGATAGGGACGTGCGTCAAACTGTATCCAATAAAAGTATCTTCCGTGTTCTTCGCTTCGTTGGATTAGCTCTTCTACACCCAAAGAAAAACGAAACAATAAGAACCTGAGGTTGGATCAAGTCAGCGGCCGCCGCTGCTTCCACCTAACAAAAACTGCAATGCTTCAGCCCTTGCTTCCGCCCAGCGGCCATGCTTCGGCCCAGGAAAACAACTCATCCAGCGGCTAAAGTAAGGCAGTGGCCACTAGATGTACCTTCCCAGGACCCATGCAACAAACCACAAGAATAACAAACTCATTCGCCCAATCAGTTTGCTACCTTGCTAGGCTTCGTGCATGGGAAGATACATGCTGGGTGGGTACATCCAGCGGCCGCTTCCTTACTTCAGCCGTTAGATTTGTTTCTCGGATGCGTTTCGCTGTGCCGAAGCATAGGCGGAAGCACTCTAGTTTTTACTGGACGAAAGCAGCGGCGGCTGCCTTGGTGCTATGTGCTACCGAACCTTAAAATTGAACTAGGTTAATTGCGAGAACAAGTTCAGCGTTACACTTACTTATGTAAATATGACAATGACGTAACCTGCCTTTACAATTGACTGTGACGTCAGCAGACCACAAACGAGTTTATCATATACCGTTAATTCTGCGCATTGAATTTTTATTTGTAACTTAAGAGAAGTTAGACTTACCTTAATCAATCCAAGTTACAGATAAATCGACAAGCGACCGGAAGTGGACGTAAAATGAGAGAGCAGATAAAAAATGAATCCAACCGCACCGTGTCGTCGTCCGCTGTGAATTGGAAAAGGGGGCTTCCATAAATCACGTTCCACTTTTGGGGTAGGGGGGTGTCGAGGGCTTCGGAACTAACTGGAACTATAGGGGAGGGGGGTCCACTGACGTGAGGAACGTGGCATGACAAAACTAAAATAAAATTCGGCTTTA